>CAKAOJ020001883.1:0-26086 GCA_916701645.2 Sebastolobus alascanus
AAGTTCCGTAAATCAATTTTTTCACCGTAGCGAGTGAGGGGAATCTGAGTAGTGAAACAGACTGGGAGTCAATCAATGTAGATACAGGTAATAAATTCAACACACATATTCAGCAGGATATTGAAACAGCTGTCTATGCAGACTACGCTTCACTAAATGCCACAAAGAGTTGAAGCGTAAATAATCTCATGTACAGAACCAACCGTCTTTGCAGATTGCCTAAAGAAGACAACAGAACTGAGATCAGTGAGAACATCAGTGACCAAGCCAGGGAGGCCAGTCTGTGTGACCACTATCACCATGTAAGCATATCATTAGTTCCACTAAGTCTTCTCTCTGGGCTTCAGGCCTTCATCATTTCTTTTGCTGAATTCCAGCTGTTGAATGACATCAGTGCTGTGGTGACCAATCCCACAGTCGGATTCCACAGTCTGCTGGGAGATGCTGATATTGACAGGTTCACACACACACACACACACACACACACACACACACACACACACACACATAGCATTCACATGTTGTTCAGAATATCACCTTTTATCTGCAGGGCTACAGTGATGATATAAACTGCTGTTGTTTCTCAGTATCATCTTCAAAGAGAAGCAGCATGAGGAGTTCTTCCCTGCTTTCCACGCCCTCATCATGGACATTTTACACACTCTGGGTAAATATGACACAGTAACAATACAAGACTAAAGACATAAAGCAACGCGTACTAATACAGAGAGTGGGTGTTTTTCAGGAGTGAGTCACCTAGACGACATCCTTCCAGCTCTGAAGTCTTTGAAACAAACCACTCACTGAGGTGCTGCTTTAACTGATCTGAGTGCAGTGTTTTTAAATAACAAAATACTTGCACTTTCCTTGAGTATTTCCATTTCTACGTCTACTTGTATTCTATTATTGCAGGGTATCTGAATCTCCGTGTACTCTGGCTCAAATAAATACAGGCGGCCATCGAACTCAAAGAGCTCCTCCACACGGTGGAAATCATCTAAATATTCAGCCATGACATTGAACATCTTTTAGATGATGAACACTAAGCTACGCTTTCTGTCCTCCAACACAACAAACACTGGTTTCCACCATGGATGTGTTCCTCTATTCCACCGCTGTCTTCCGGAAACACGTCACCTCGCCAGATTTCACAACCAGACTTCTCCTTGAGAGAGACTTTCAGATGATGTGACATCTACTGTTGACCTGCTATCTCCCCCTAAAGACCCCCTGGACCCCCCTAAAGACCCCCTGGACCCCCTAAAGACCCCTGGACCCCCCTAAAGACCCCCTGGACCCCCCTAAAGACCCCCTGAACCCCCTAAAGACCCCCTGTACCCACCTAAAGACCCCCTGAACCCCCTAAAGACCCCCTGAACCCCCTAAAGACCCCCTGTACCCCCCTAAAGACCCCCTGAACCCCCTAAAGACCCCCTGAACCCCCTAAAGACCCCCTGAACCCCCCTAAAGACCCCCTGGACCCCACTAAAGACCCCCTGGACCCCCCTAAAGACCCCCTGGACCCCCTAAAGACCCCCTGTACCCCCACTAAAGACCCCCTGGACCCCCCTAAAGACCCCCTGGACCCCCCTAAAGACCCCCTGGACCCCCCTAAAGACCCCCTGTACCCCCCTAAAGACCCCCTGGACCCCCCTAAAGACCCCCTGTACCCCCTAAAGACCCCCTGGACCCCCCTAAAGACCCCCTGTACCCCCTAAAGACCCCCTGTACCCCCCTAAAAAAGACTAAAACTGGTCTATTGTGGGTCTCAGAGGGTTAATTCAGCCTGTTCAAGCCACGAGAGATTCTTATGAACACATCATGTTAAATGGCTGTGAACACACACAGTCACAGATGAACTCAGCTGATTTCCTGTAAATGGAGCGGGGAGGAGCAACACTCACCAGGTGATCCAGACTGCTGAGAACAGGGAGGGAACCTGAAAGTATTCAGTCTGTCAGTTCAGACTCCATTTTGATTAAACGGAACAGAGGAGTGACGTCTGAAGATTGAAGCAGGGTGAGTGTAAATCCAACATTATTTTACTGTCAAACTCTCTGAGTCAGTTTCCTCCCTGTGGACTGTAGAGGAGAGAAATGTTAGAATGAACTCAACCCAAGAAATAAGCCAGGTGGTTTTATTGTTGTGTGTGTGTGTGTGTGTGTGTGTGTGTGTGTGTGTGTGTGTGTGTGTGTGTGTGTGTGTGTGTGTGTGTGTGTGTGTGTGTGTGTGTGTGTGTGTGTGTGTGTGTGTGTGTGTTTTACTTCCTGTTCTCTCAGTCTGCCTGTGACTTGTACAAACTTGTTTCCTTTACATGTTCACAGTCAGTGTTAATGTTTAACCTCTCAGACTGACTTCAGATCAGAAGATGAGTGATTTTGTGGAGGAAGAGGAGGACAGAGCAGAGTCTCTAGTCTCTGGCTGTCTGTCTATGAAGAGTGATCAGTCTGATGATGATCCTCCAGACTTCAGAAATGGAGAGTCAAAGTAAGAGAGCTGCTACTAACTCATTTATAGGACTCATTTTCACTTTCCTCTACCAATACTGTTTTCTGTTGATTTTGTGTTTCAATTTTAAAATTTTTACTAAAATGTATTTGCTAACTGAAGCTGAAAAAACTTTTCTTGACACAAAGAGAATTAACCGTCTGGGAACATACAGATTGATATAAAAACAAAATGATGCCATGCCAATGCCATGATTTTGATGATTGTGTGTTTGTATATTAAATTTCTACTAAAATGTATTACTAACTGAAGTTTAACACACTTTTCGGGACACAAAGAGAATTAATTTGTGATTTCTTCCTCTTCGTATCTGTGACAGCTGTCAGTCACCCAGAAAAGCTGTAATCTAAGAGGACTAATACAAACTTTTAAACCAAATTATTGACAGTAGCAGTAGTTTGTGTATTTAGAGCTACTGAAATGGCTTTGTCATCAGAGAATTTATCAAGGATTCATGTGATGTGAATAAAATCATCTTGATGTTTGCAGAGTTCAGTACAGACCGAGAGCACAGTCTCCAGTACCCAGCTGTCTGTCTATGAAGAGTGACCGGTCCATGTATGATCCTCTGAACTTCAGTAATGAACCTGGACCCTCAGACACAAAGTAAGAGACTGTTTTTACTGTAAGCTGACCTGATGGATGATGATCCATTGAGGATGAAGACTAAATGTTCTGCGAAAAGATTTATATTCCTGATGCAGAACTATTAGTGCAGATACTGTTTCAAACTAAGATGGATCTTAGTCTGGGTTTTATAGCCACAAACTACTGATTATATTTCTGTAACATAACACCTGAGAACCTCCATTTCACAATTAAACTTCATGAAAATATCCATATTTCTGCCCGAACGTTGAATTCGCTGTAAAGATTTACAACTATTCAAAATCTGAAAGAATGTGCTTCAAATGTGTAATTCATTTTCTCACATTTGTCCTCAAAAGACTGTGTTGGTTTGACTTCTCCTACAATCAGGTGTTATGACAGCTTTTTTGAAGTGGGGTTGTACTGGGAGGTAAAATTACTGCTTTTGTGAATGGAGTCTGGTGTCTTTGAAGAGAACGATATAACAGCTTCAGTTCCTCGTCAGAAAGGCCTGTCTGAAGGCGAGGTAAAGCGGCTGTGGACGGGAGCAGCAGAAAAACATATCTTTACCACATAAAAAAATATATATATATATATATATCCGTTTAAGTGTACACTATATTTAGAATAGTTTCTCTGCTTTACCTCGCCATCAGACAGCCCTTTCTGCAGGGAACTGAAGCCGTTATATCACTGTCTTCAAAGCCACCAGAGTCCATTCACAAAACCAGTAATTTTCCCTCTCAGAACACAGGAGTTGCTGGTCTACCGCTGCATCCATCGGTTAGTTAGTTTGTGTTATTGTGTGATTTTCTGATCTGAACTAACATGGCGTTCACAGCAGTACATCGCTTAGCTTCCTGCTGGTACTCCTATCTGCTTCTCTTGACCGGGAGCACGCCGACCGCCATCTAAGTTACTGTATTAATACACTGACTATAAGGATGTACATATACTGTACATGTAGCAGCGTCATCATCTAAGTTACTGTATTAATACACTGACTATAAGGAAGTATATATACTGTACATGTTGCAGTATCATCATCTAAGTTACTGTATTAATACACTGACTATAAGGAAGTATATATACTGTACATGTAGCAGCATCATCATCTAAGTTACTGTATTAATACACTGACTATAAGGATATATATATACTGTACATGTTGCAGCATCGTCATCTAAGTTACTGTATTAATACACTGACGATAAGGATGTATATATATACTGTATTAATACACTGACAATAAGGATGTATATATACTGTACATATAGCAGCATCTTCATGTAGAAACCTACGTCACGTCACCTGGGAGAAAGTTTTTAGAAGGTCTTGAAGGGAAAACAGCAATTTGACGCTAAAACTTACGTACGTAGAGTTCAGATTTGAATACATAAGGAACACCACTGGGAAGATACAAAATGATATAAAAACAAAATTATGCCATGCCAATGCAAGGATTTTGTTAACTGTGTGTTATTATATAAAATTTCTACTAAAATGTATTTACTAACTGAAGTTTAACACACTTTTCGTGACACAAAGAGAATTAATTTGTACATTTTCCTCTTCGTATCTGTGACAGCTGTCAGTTACCCAGAAAGCTGTAATCTAAGAGGACTAATACAAACTTTTAAATCAAATTATTGACAGTAGCATTAGTTTGTGTATTTAGAGCTACTGAAATGTCTTTGTCATCAGAGAATTTATCAAGGATTCATGTGATGTGAATAAAATCATCTTGGTGTTTGCAGAGTTCAGTACAGACCGAGAGCAGAGTCTCCAGTACCCAGCTGTTTGTCTATGAAGAGTGACCGGTCCATACCACTTCCTCTGAACTTCGGTAATGAACCTGGACCCTCAGAGTCAAAGTAAGAGACTGTTTTTACTGTAAGCTGACCTGATGGATGATGATGCATTGAGGATGAAGACTAAATGTTCTGCTAAAAGATTTATATTCCGGATGCAGAACTATTAGTGCAGATACTGTTTCAAACTAAGATGGATCTTAGTCTGGGTTTTATAACCACAAACTACTGATTGTATTTCTGTAACAAACCACCAGAGAACCTCCATTTCAAAATTTGCACTTCAAGAAAATATTCATATTTCTGCCCGAACGTTGAAGTCGCTGTAAAGATTTACAACTATTAAAAATCCGAAAGAATGTGCTTCAAATGTGTAATTTATTTTCTCACATTTGTCTTCAAAATACTGTGTTAGTTTGACTTCTCCTAAAAACAGCTGTTATGACAGCTTTTTTGAAGTTGGGTTGTACGTATACTCCCGTGTTCTGGGAGGAAAAATTACTGCTTTTGTGAATGGAGTCTGGTGGTTTGAAGAGAGTGATATAACAGCTTCAGTTCCCGTTAGAAAGGGCTGTCTGAAGGCGAGGTAAAGCAGCTGTGGACGGGAGCAGCAGAAAAACATATTTTAGCCACATAAAAAAAATTAAAATATTCGTTTAAGTGTACACTATATTTAGAATCTTTTCTCTGCTTTACCTCGCCATCAGACAGCCCTTTCTGCAGGAAACTGAAGCCGTTATATCACTGTCTTCAAAGCCACCAGACTCCATTCACAAAACCAGTAATTTTCCCTCTCAGAACACAGGAGTTGCTGGTCTACCGCTGCATCCATCGGTTAGTTAGTTTGTGCTATTGTGTGATTTTCTGATCTGAACTAACGTGTGTTGACGGTTTGAGTTTGTTCTTTAACTAACTACTTATGTAAAATATGTTGAAGGGAATTTAAGCTCACTTACTCATGATTCAGAGCTTGCAGTTGAAAGTTTTGGATCATTAGTAAGTGGACCTTTGACATTAGATTTTCTCCACCATATGTTGCTCCTTAAGGTCAAGAACAAACATCGCTGGGCAGTAATGATGTTAAAGTTATCTGCTTATACAAAAAGGGGCAGGAATATTAATATTCTCTTTTTTTTTCATGCCTTCATTTGACAGTTGACAGTAGAAAGTGACAGAAAACAGAATGACATAAAAATAAAGTTAAACCATCTGGATTTGAACCAGAGACCCCAGTGTTACGCACTGTGTGTCTTAGACTTCTAACCTCAGTTCAAACCGACGGAGGCGGGAACCCTCTGAAACCCAACGTGCAACAACAGCTGTCAGTGTGCTGACTTGACTATGACATGTGATCATCATAAAGTGGGCATGTCTGTAAAGGGGAGACTCGTGGGTACCCATAGAACCCATAGAACCCATAGAACCCATTTTCATTCACATATCTTCAGGTCAGAGCATTCTTCCAGACAAGCCAGCATGACCTGGTTGGTACCAATGGATTCCTCAGGTGTTCTAGTTTCATATGTTACCAGTATCTTCACTCTAGCTTTAAAACTGAGCCGCTACAACCTCTGAAAGACAGAATATCGTCCGTCGGATTGTTAAGAGGTTAATAAGACAGCCAGATAGTAAAATACAGCTCATTAGTGTTTATGAAAGCAGGAGAGTTAAAATAAAGGAACACTGTCATCACAGACTGAATGCTGAATTCAAACAGAAAAGTACCAACACTTTAACTGTTCCCTGTGACCATCTGAGCTTTGAGACGGTGTCGGCCAATCAACAAATCATTTTAGTTATAAAGACATGTCTTCACAGGAAGAGGAGTGATGTCTCTGTGGAGGAGCAGCTGTCCTGCTGTGCTTTGTGTCAGGACGTCCTGAAGGATCCAGTCTCTACCAGCTGTGGACACTGGTTCTGCAGACAGTGCATCACCTCATACTGGGACCAGTCTGCTTCATCAGGAGACTCCTCCTGTCCACAGTGTGGAGAAAGATCCAGAACAAGAGCTGGACTGCAGCCAGCCGGTCAGACCAGCACTGTACAAAGTAAGACTCTACATCTGTCTGCTGACGTCTCCATGTCTGAAAACACTGTTTGTTGTTTTAATACATAAAAAGTCCTAAAAGTCTCAGCAGGTCCTGCGAGGACACTAGGGGACGCTCTGCTCCACTCAACTGGCCATTCAAGCCATAGACATATATACATACGCCAACGTTGACGTACGATCCAGAGGTCAATGTGGCGTCTATGTATGTATGTCTTATGGATCAAGCGGTGACGTGGAATGCACCTGATTTGTTCCTGGTTTTCTGCTCGCTGTTTCAAACAGGAAACAACATGGCGGCCTCTGCTGATCTCCTAGTTTGACAGCTTGACAGTTTTGTGAGCCGATGCGTCTCGCTGGACGGGCTCATGTGCTTAAAGGATTGTTCCCGCCTTTTCATTTTGAAAGAGCAACGGCCAATAAGGAAACTCCGACACTCGGCCGACCAATCGTGTAGCTTCATCACTCAGTCAGTTACAGACTTTAGCGGTTGTAGTGCTGGCCTTCTGCGGTCCAGCCAAAAAGACAGAGAAAACAAGAGAGACAGCACGAGTGAGAGGACGATCAGTAGAAGAGAGACAGAGAGACGTAGCGTGACGGTGTTGTGAATGAGAGGAAGAAATGTTATTATTCTGATTGTTTCACGACGTTAATGTTCTAAAGCAGAAATAAATAACCCACAAATACTCAACATGATTTACCGTGGAGACGGACACTTTTAGTTTCACTTTCCTCCTCTTCATTTCATTCATTACATCCAACGTATATCAGTAAATGTCGTAACAGTGAGATAAAACCTAATGTTTAGTTTTTTTCCAGCGTGTTTTTTAGATGAAACAGGCGGACACACTGAACGGCAGACTGCAGAGTGTGTTTACCGCTGAGACCACCAACAACCCTCGTCACATGTCATGTTGCTTTTTCATACATCAGAGGACTAATGTTCTGAATCTTCACAGGTCTTTAGACCGTAGTGGAAACACAGACAACACTGTTGGAACCTTTTAGGTCCTTAAAAGTAGTCGGACTAAAAAGTCCCAGGAACTTTTTGTGGAAATCCGGCTTTTGTTATTGGTAATGTTCAATAAAAACAGGTCCACACAATGAGATATGAACATATTCTGCATTATTTGATGAGTGGATCAGTTTTAAATATTACAGTGAGGAAGGAACAGCGACAGTGAGCTGTTTAGATGAAGAGCTGTAGACGGACATCTGAGGCTCCGCCTCCTCTGCTGTCAATCAAACATGTACACCGACTGAAAGAAGAAGGAGCATTTCTGATGCTTTCACAAAAACTGTTAACCTTTATTGCTTTTTTTATTTACTTTTTATTGATCACTTCAATATTGGCAATGAAAATAATAAGCATATTGTCACATTTTCTTTATTTTGTCTCAAACCTTTTTCCTTCTCTTTCAGCAGATAGCGTTCTGCAGGAGGTTGTAGATGAACATAAGATCAGTCTGAGGAGGAGATGTGAACGTGTGACTGAAGGAAGTGATGAAACAGGAAGTGGAACCCTCCTCAACAGGATCTACACTGAGCTCTACATCACAGAGGGACAGAGTGAAGAGGTTAATACCCAACATGAGGTGAGGCAGCTTGAGACAGCTTCCAAGAAGAAGATCCTCCATGACGCTCCAATCAAGTGCCACGACATCTTTAAAGCCTTACCTGACCAACAGGGACACATCAGAGTCGTTCTGACGAACGGCGTCGCTGGCGTTGGAAAAACCTTCTCAGTGCAGAAGTTCACTCTGGACTGGGCAGAGGGCTCGGAAAACCAAGATGTCAGTCTGGTGGTTCTGCTTTCGTTCAGGGAGCTGAACCTGATCAGAGATGAGCAGTACAGTCTTCTCATGCTGCTCCATGTTTTCCATCCAACATTACAGAAGGTCACAGCAGAGAAGCTTGCTGTCTGTAAAGTTCTGTTCATCTTTGACGGCCTGGATGAAAGCAGACTTTCACTGGATTTCAAGAACAAGAAGAAGGTTGTGTCTGATGTCACCCAGAAGTCATCAGTCAACGTGCTGTTGACAAACCTCATCCAGGGGAATCTGCTTCCCTCAGCTCTCGTCTGGATAACTTCCCGACCTGCAGCAGCCAATCAGATCCCTCCTGCATGTGTTGACAGGGTAACAGAAGTACGAGGCTTCACTGACGCCCAGAAGGAGGAGTACTTCAGGAGGAGAGTCAGTGATGAAGAGCTGTCCAGCAGAATCATCTCACACATCAAGACATCCAGGAGCCTCCACATCATGTGTCTAATCCCAGTCTTCTGCTGGATCACTGCTACAGTTCTGGACCACATGTTGACTACAGACCAGAGAGGAGAGCTGCCCAAGACCCTGACTGACATGTACTCACATTTCCTGTTGGTTCAGACAAAGAGGAAGAAGCAGAAGTATGGTGAGGGACATGAGACGAGTCCACAGGAGCTGACGGAGGCTGACAGGGAAGTTCTTCTGAAGCTGGGGAGGCTGGCGTTTGAACAGCTGGAGAAAGGAAACATCATGTTCTACCAAGAAGACCTGGAGCGGTGTGGTCTTGATGTCACAGAGGCCTCGGTATACTCAGGAGTTTGTACGGAGATCTTCAAAAGAGAGTGTGTGATCTTCCAGAAAACAGTCTACTGCTTTGTTCACCTGAGCATTCAGGAGTTTCTGGCTGCAGTCTACATGTTCCACTGTTACACAGACGGGAACACAGAGGTACTGGAGGACTTCCTGAGAAAAAGATATGATGAGATGACGGATGATGATGAGGAGACAGATGATGATGAGGAGACGGATGATGATGAGGAGACGGATGATGATGAGGAGACGGATGATGATGAGGGGGCTGTTGACAGCGACGATGACCATTACTCATCTCTGGATGTCTTCCTGAAGAGAGCCATGGAGAAATCCCTTGAAAGTAAAAATGGCCACCTGGACCTGTTTGTTCGCTTCCTTCATGGCCTCTCTCTGGAGTCCAACCAGAGGCTCTTAGGAGGTCTGCTGGGTCGGACAGACAACAGTCCAGAAATCATCCAGAGAGCCATCAACAACCTGAAGAAGATGAACATGTATGATATCTCTCCTGACAGAAGCATCAACATCTTCCACTGTCTGACGGAGATGAACGACCACTCGGTACATCAGGAGATCCAAGAGTTCCTGAAGTCAGAGAACAGATCAGAGAAGAGTCTCTCTGAGATCCACTGCTCAGCTCTGGCCTACATGCTGCAGATGTCAGAGGAGGTTCTGGATGAGTTGAACCTGAAGAAGTACAAGACATCAGACGAGGGACGACGGAGACTGATTCCAGCTGTGAGGAACTGCAGAAAAGCTCTGTAAGTCCAGATGTGATTAACTTTATAGATCAGTGTAGATTAGTAGTTTAGTTCTTCAAATATACACACTATAAATTATTCTTAAAATATAATATTCTTATAAATGTTCCACGTGTTTATTACATAAATATGTCAGTTGTATTTTGTCACAGATGTTCTTGAGCTGTTTCAAATGTTGAGTTAAAAAATGTTTCACTAGTTTGTGTTTCTAGCTGTCAAGTTAATGAACACTTATTCTATTTAATTCTAATAATTGTTACATTTTACAGTTTTTTATTATTTATGTTTTTGGGTGATGGAGACGACATGTGAACCTGGTAAAAGAAATAAAAAAAACAAAAGATCAGCTGGCTGGTGGAGCGCTGGGTCTAACCGGTGTAACGGCAGCAACAGAACATGTGCTGATCCGACGGGGAGTCGGGGCGGTCCTGGGATCAGAACCCTGGTGCTGGGGTTTGCTTTGGGCCTTACACTATATTACATGTTACCTCGTGTGTTTTTGGGCTCATCTCTTTTGTTGGCTTCAAATCCAAACTGTTGCCATGTTGCTGCAGTTTTAGTTTTCTTTGAGACCAGTTCTGCCGTTTCTCGTCTCGTCACCCCAAAAAACACATGAACATAATATCATAATATTACGTTAATCATGTTGTCATATTGCTTATTAGTAATGCAATACAGGCTGGATTTAGCTCTGTGACTCTGTCGGCACAGGTTGTTGATGTCGGATACTTTTTAATTTACCAGAACGTGTCATAATGACAAATGTCGGTTCCGCCGGTTAGCATAAAATCAAACCGGTTTAAGCTTGTACACTAGACCGGACCGGACCTGCAAAACTGAAAATCGACCCAACTCTAGCATCAACCACCGTAAACTACTGGTCATACGAGACAAAGCCTGTCGTTGTAAAACCCCTGAGTGTGTTGAATCGAGCGATGGTGCATTTTATTACTAATGAATTCAAGTTGTGTTCCATTATCTTGTTTTGAAGTCTTTCCTTTTATTCTGTTACTCACAGAAGGAAACTCAGGTGTTTCTCTCTCTTGTTGCTGTAGAGAAGAGTAGTAACAGGAAATACACAGCTTCCACCAATCACAGCGGTCTGATGAATATATAACAGCAGAATGGTTTTAACAGATCTTATACACACCAAAGATCAATGTTATGTTTTTAATGCTGATACACCGATAACATCTTTCTGATGATATTATGTTGAAAATAATGCAACCTCATTGGTTCTTTAATTGTGTTTGTGAGCTGAATACGTTTGATGCTCAGAAAAGAGTGTTAATGACAAAACACCATGCAGTCATCAAAATATCTAATTATATGAATGTTTAATTATGTACAGGTCTAATATTATTACGTGATTTGTTTAATTTCTCTACCGTTTGGCAGCAGTCAGTGAATTTTCCCGTTCAGGAGTAAATGTTAATCAAAGAAGTATATATCAAACTGTTTAGTCATCAAATGCATGAAGTAAATATAAACTGTCCTCTTTCATAATAACATATTTTGTCATTTTTGTGTCATGACAGACTTTCTGGCTGTGGACTCTCAGATACTCACTGTGAAGTTGTGGCCTCAGCTCTGAAGTCCAACCCCTCCCATCTGAGAGAGCTGGACCTGAGTGACAACAACTACCTGCAGGATTCAGGAGTGAAGTTACTGTCTGCTGGACTGGAGAGTCCAAACTGTAGACTGGAGTCTCTGAGGTCAGTTCACTGACTGTATCTTCTGTAGTTTGTACACACACTCTCTCCACACTGGCTCTGCTCCAGATGGCTCTAGAGAGAGACGTTCATGTAGCTCTCCAACACACTTGGTACACAGGAGAGGCTTCAGTTGGTTGTAAATCTCCTCACCTCACCGCTAGATACCTCCAGATCCTACACACTGGACCTTTAACCACAGACCTTATTTCAGGCATCTCACTAAAAACCCATTGACTTCCAGACGAGGGAACAGGAAGTGCTAAAATGCTAACTCATTTCTGGGTTTTAGGACTCATTCCTGCAGCTCTCTATTTGAACATGTCTAAAGGTGCAGCACTCTTCAACAAACACGTATTGCACCAACTTAAAGGCACATAAGTGATGATTATGAACGACACCATCACATTAGAGGTTTCTATGGTTCTAAGTTATTCCCACGTTCTTTCTGACAGCAGATCTAACTGTGCTCTGTTTTCATGTCAGCATTGTCTAATTATTTGAAGCAAAAACCAAATAAATATTCTGCATCAGAAACATCTTTACAGATTCATATTTTTTCAAGTCTATCTGAATACAATACTCACATGTTCATATGTACATTCAAAGAGTTATTGATGTCTGTCATCATTCCTTCTGTCTGTGAAGCAATCCCCGTATAACCTGAGTGTTACGAGGTGAGGACTAAATCCACAGTCTTGTTCTGTGTAAAATGACCTGTAAAGTTGATCTTAAACTAATCGGAGGATTCAGCAGTCTGAGTTAGGGCTGGGTGACTTGGAGATAATCAAATATCAAAATATTTTTTTGTGTAAATGACCAATAATAGAACAGCTAGAAAAGTCTGGTAAGCTCAGAAAATGACATCACTTTACTGTAATGTAGCCTTTAAAACCAGGAAAAAACTACACTTATGCCATATCACGATATTACTAGGGCTGTCAATCAATTAAAATATTTAATCACGATTAATCGCAAATTCTTCACACATTTTTTATCTGTTCTAAATGTACCTTAAAGGGAGATTTGTCAAGTATTTAATACTCTTATCAACATGGGAGTGGGCAAATATGCCTCTTTATCCAAATGTATGTATATATTTATTATTGTAAATCAATGAACAACACAAGACAATGACAGATATTGTCCAGAAACCCTCACAGGTTCTGCATTTAGCATAAAACAATATGCTCAGATCATAACATGGCAAACTGCAGCCCAACAGGCAACAACAGCTGTCAGTGTGTCAGTGTGCTGACTTCACTATGACTTGCCCCAAACTGCATGTGATTATCATAAAGTGGGCATGTCTGTAAAGGGGAGACTCGTGGGTACCCATAGAACCCATTTACATTCACCGATCTGGAGGTCAGAGGTCAAGGGACCCCTTTGAAAATAGACATGACCGTTTTTCCTCGCCAACATTTAGCGTAAGATTAGAGCGTTATTTAACCTCCTTCATGATGAGCTAGTCTGACCTGGTTGGTACCGATGGATTCATCAGGTTTTCTAGTTTACTATGATACCAGTATCTTCACTCTTGCTTTAAAACTCAGCCTCTACAACCCCCCAAAGATTGATTGCGTTAATGCTTTAAAGAAAACACTGGTGTTAAAACGATTTTGCGTTAACGCATTAGTAAGGCATTAACTTTGACAACCCTAGATATTAGGATATCCAAAATCTAAGATGATATCTACTCTCATATCACGATATATGGATATAATATGGATGTATTGCCCAGCATAGTATGTATCCAGTCAGTATGTTGTGTTTGACAGTTTCCTTGTTGAGCTGCAGGAGGAATAGTAACTCGAAGAGGGAAGTTGGTACTAAACAGTCTGTAACTTTGGTTTGTCTGACTCAGACTGCTGAATCTTCATATTAGTTTCAGTTGAACTTATGAAGTCATTTCTTACAGTGTAGATGTGTTATGAAGGGACCACTTCACAGGAGGAATGATTACTGACACCAATAACTCTTTAAATGTACATATGACATTTGGCTGTTGTTTACAGACACACTTGAACAACAGACATGAATACGTGTATGAATGTTGTGGTGACATCTGGATGATGTCTGTAGAAGGCTGACATTATGATGATCCACAATAACACAATGACAAAGTCACTCTACTCATTTTAGGGAAAAGATCATTGATTAGGACGTAGTAATGTTGAGCTACACATTTAAAACATGAACACATCTGATTGGATTATAAAGTGATTTTTATCTTCATCATTTATTCTTTATTCAGATTGAGGAGCTGCAGGTTGTCAGAGATCAGCTGTGATTCTCTGGCCTCAGCTCTGAAGTCCAACCCCCCCCATCTGAGAGAGCTGGATCTGAGTTACAACGAGCTGCAGGATTCAGGAGTGAAGCTTCTTTCTGGTTTTCTGGAGAGTCCACACTGTAGACTGGAGACTCTGAGGTCAGACACCATGTTTTACTTGTGTACTGAGATGAATATGATGTGAAAGTTGTGGTGACACTAAACTGCAGACATAAAGCTGATATTATACTGATCCACACTGAGTATCTTAATGCTAAAGGACATTTTCTTCTTCAGTGGTTTAGTCCATTGACTGTAGCAGAGCAATGTTGAGCTACACATTTAAAACCTTCATATATCACAACACCTGACTTTCATCATGTTAAAATAAATTATAAAAATACATAAATATAAAGAATAAATAAATCATCTCTATTTCAGCTATCAGACAACAACAAATATATTCACTATTTGTTTTTTCTAAAAGAAATATGAAGCTATATGATGCTTATACTGACTGAAGAGTTTAAACTGAAGATGCTTTGATTTTATGACTCCACTATTCCAAAAATATATATTATAGATGTCTTATCTTACATATCTTTTGTTCACATTTCCCCAAAAATCCATCCTGACATATTTGACATCTTTATAAACTTTGAGATGTTGAGTTGAATCTTGAATCAGTTTCTTTGGTTTTTATTAGTGTTTGGCTGCTCAACATGAGTTTGTATAGATGGATCCACTGGTGGAGCTGTCAGAGTTTAAGAGGTGAAGTCACTACGACTTTATTGAAGTAGCAGCACGTTGTCATTAATATTAATGAGAGCTCTGTTTCACTCTTTGTATTTTACAGTTTTTAACCTGCATCCTGTTGGCTTCAGGTGTTTGGAGTTTACATTTTATAAACTTCTACGTTCTAAACCTTCTTCAGCTCTGAACACATTATTAAACATTGAATGATTTCAAGCAGGAACGTTGTCTTCTAAACTTACATCATTTATTCTTTATACAGATTGAGGCTCTGCAGTTTGTCAGAGATCAGCTGTGATTCTCTGGCCTCAGCTCTGAAGTCCAACCCCCCCCATCTGAGAGAGCTGGATCTGAGTAAGAACAACCTGAAGGATTCAGGAGTGAAGCTGCTGTGTGGTTTTCTGGAGAGTCCACACTGTAGACTGGAGACTCTGAGGTCAGTTCACTGACTCTCTGTTACTGTTAGAGATCTTATATGTTTAATTAACAATTGAACTTGATTTATGTACAAACATAACTTACATCCATAAAGTTGTTAATGTCCTTTTCTTCATATTTTCATGTTTCTTGATCTAAATTCAGTCTGCAGTCACAAAAGTCTTGTGTTTGTTAAAGAAAGTGTAGAAAATATCCACTGTTAGTTGTTAAAGTAAATGAATGTTTATCATTGTTGGTAAATGGTCACATCTGGATACAGAAGATCCTCTGAACTAATATCTGTTTTAAATTGATCAAGTTTACTTCATGAAGTAGAAATATTTCTCGGGTTTCTGTTTGTTTCAACATATTCCACAAATAATGTCTGATCATTGATATTGATCCTTCAGCACACACACACAGAGATGAACACAGAGATCAGCAGCATGTTATTGATGTGTGTTGACATGAATAGGTGTATGAATGTTGTGGTGACATCTGGATGATGTCTGTAGAAGGCTGACATTATGATGATCCACAATAACACAATGACAAAGTCACTCTACTCATTTTAGGGAAAAGATCATTGATTAGGACATAGTAATGTTGAGCTACACATTTAAAACATGAATACATCTGATTGGATTATAAAGTGATTTTTATCTTCATCATTTATTCTTTATTCAGATTGAGGCTCTGCAGTTTGTCAGAGATCAGCTGTGATTCTCTGGCCTCAGCTCTGAAGTCCAACCCCCCCCATCTGAGATACCTGGATCTGAGAGACAACAAGCTGAAGGATTCAGATCTGAAGCTGCTGTCTGATCTGGTGAAGAGTCCACACTGTAGACTGGAGACTCTTGAGTAAGTAGACAGTCGGAGTCGGTCCATGCTGGTTTCAGCAGTATTGTTGTGATGTGTTTCCTCAGTGAAGCTGTGAGAGGAGAACGTTGACACACAGAGAGAGAGAACAGTCAGCCAATCAGATCAGCCAGAAGCTTGATGTGATCATGTGTTAGAGTTGATGTGAAGAAGATGTTGTTGTTGTGTTCATGTCTCCAGGAAATAAAGCTGGATTACAGCTGACAGCATCACATCATGTATAGAGACAGAGGTCCTCATCCATCAAACTGTCGTACCATCAAATCTGATCAGAAAGTCTTTGTTCTCTCATTGAGCGATAGAACCATCATAGAACCATGGTTACATTTAGTAACCATGTGGTCTTTATACAGACCTGAACCTCTGCTGAGGTCCAGTAATCACAGCTGATGTTTTACTGTTCAGTCTGTGAACATGTAGGACCTTTAAAGAGGACCTATCATGCTGATGTTCAGGTTCATACTCGTATTTTAGGTTTCTACTAGAACATGTTTACATGCTTTAATGTTCAAAAAACACTTTACTTTTCTGCTACCGGCTGTGCTGCAGCACCTCTTCTCACCTTCTGTCTGAAACACTCTGTTTGATCTCCTTCTCCAAAAAGACTCCATATTTAGTCGAGTTGTCAAAGTTAACGTGATAATAACAAGTTAAAGCAAGTTCGTTTTAACGCCACTAATTACTGTAACGCATTAACGCAACTTGTAATTTTTTAGGTTTTAGCAGCTCAGTTTTAAAGCAAGAGTGAAGATACTGGTATCATATGAAACTAGAAAACCTGATGAATCCTTCAGTGTCTTACGAGCTTGTTGTGAAGGAGGTTAAATAACGCTCCAAACTTACAATAAATGTTGGCGAGGAAAAACTGTCATGGCCATTTTCAAAGGGGTCCCTTGACCTCTGACCTCCAGATATGTGAATGTAAATGGGTTCTATGGGTACCCACAAGTCTCCCCTTTACAGACATGCCCACTATATGATAATCACATGCAGTTTGGGGCAAGTCATAGTCAAGTCAGCACACTGACACACTGACAGCTGTTGTTGTCTGTTGGGCTGCAGTTTGCCATGTTATGATTTGAGCATATTGTTTTATGCTAAATGCAGAACCTGTGAGGGTTTCTGGACAATATCTGTCATTGTTTTGTGTTGTTCATTGATTTACAATAATAAATATATGCATACATTTGCATATTTTGCATATTTTTCCGCTCCCATGTTGATAAGAGTATTAAATACTTGACTAATCTCCCTTTAAGGTACATTTTGAACAGATAAAAAATGTGCGATTCATTTGCGATTATAATTAAGTCTGTTTCACACCGCCGGGGTTGGAGCTGAAAGAATAAGACTAAAGTATTGTAATTCCTCAAGGAGATGAATAAAGTATCTTCTATTCTATTCTTTAAGAATACATCTAATCAACACCAGATAAGAAGAAAATACCCTGGTTATGTTGAACTGGCTTCGTAGTACAGACCTCAGGTCAGTGAGCTCTGAGCTCAGTGTGTTCACTCCAATACGTTAACATGAGAGCTGAAAGGAAGCTGGCTACGCTGCACAGACTGAAGTCCCTGCTGCTCTTTATACTGGATGCTGACTGACAGCTGATGAAGGGAGTCTCTGTAAACACTGATTGATGACTTCTGTTGTCTTCTTCTTCTCTCATCAGATGGGAGGACTGGTGATCTCTAACCAGCATCATCCCTGTGTGTTCCTCTGGATCTGACAGAGTATCATCAGTGTATCTGGACTCTGTCCTTCTGCACAGACACACTGAGACTCCTCCACTCCTTCTGCTCCACCCTCAACCACCTCCTCCACCTGGACCTGGGTTTTACTTTGTCTTTATTCAGTCATATATTCTGAACCCAAAGTGCTTCTGCAGATTAGTTCTGTTTATGACAACATAACTGTAGATTAACACATTCAAACAGATGTTTCTGCTTTGCTTTCTGTTGCAGCTCCACCCTGTGGAACGATGGAGTTGTGCAGTTAATTTCCACATACTACTAAATATATACAGTATATACCCTATCCAATTTATATACCAATACCAGCCGTTTTTCATATTATAACAGATTTTCTTGTAACAAACAGAAAGAAGTAGATAAAACCTGAACCTGAGGCTTCAGTTTCTCAACTAACTACAAACAGATTATGTCTGGATTTTGGTGTAAAGTCAGCTCCTTAATATTGTCTTTTGTATGTATCATATTTAAAATGATGAAAAATGCAATGTATTGAGTGAATGAAGAGAGGGAGCGCCGTTAGTGAGAGCAAAGCAGTGAATGAAGAGAAATAAAACGACAAATTTCTCAATACATCAGAGCCACCGTTAGTCCTTTCATCCAGCCAATTTCTTGAAGAAAATTGTTCAGCAAAGCTTTAATCAGAACATTTGTCCTTCCTTACAGACGATACTGCGTCCGATCAGGTAAAAATGATATCCTGAAAGTATTTCTTCTCATCACTTTCGTGTTCGTTAGCATGTTCGGAAGCGTAGCACGGACAGCCTCTCATTTCCAGCTCTTGTCGACAAGCGTGACTCTCGACATATACATTTCATAATACCAGAGTTTAGTTTATATACATCATATCATATTCATTTAATAATTTAAGGGTCTTAATGGCTTTTTCTGTTTTTAATATTAGGTAAGATTAGGGGTGTAAGAAAATATCGAGTATCGCGATATTGTGTTTTGTCATGTACTGTATCGATTCTCAAAAAAACTCAATTTTTATTTAATAGTTTACATGCAAATATTAACTCAGTCAATACTTTATTTCATTTGCAAAGAGATGCACCTTCTCAGTATATGTGCCAGTTTTCCTAAAATTGGATTTAAAAAATTGCAAATATATCGCCTTGCTTACAGTATATAAATGAAATCGTAACCCCTGTATCATGATACGTATCGTATCGCCACATTCTCACTAATACACAGCCTACACGCTGATGCTATATTGTTTGAATTCATTAATAAAGTGCACGAAAGTTGGCTTGGTTCCTGAATTTTCCCAAAATAATAATATGATATACAGCATGTTATTTTTTATCTTATCTTGACATGACATCAAACATATTTATTTTAACATTCATCTTCCTTTTGGCTCCATCAATCCAGAACATTCTTGTATATATACAGTGAAAAAATAGATCAACAGAAATCACACTTATAATCAATATTTAATCCTAAGTTTTTTTCATGATACAGGGGTAACGATTCAATATACTGTGATACTGTAAGCAAGGCCATATATTGTTATATTATAATTTTAGGAAAACTGGTATAAATTCTATATAATATCTTGAAAGACACTTCCTTAAGTTTGTTATTGATACAGTATTTATCACACATGTTCCCAGCTTCCTCCCACTGTATCCTGTACTGTGTGTTCCTCATGTTGTGGTTGGAGCACTCTGTCATCAGAGCGTCATCAGAGCGTCATCAGAGCACACAGGTGTGTGATCAGTGGACATGTTCACCTGCTCAGCTCACCACCTGCAGCTCGAGCTCGTCACCAGGTAACGTCGGTAAGTAGCAGACTTGTTGTTGTTGTTGAACGCTTGAGTCCGGTTCACTCGAGGTTCCGCTGATATTCTTCAGAAAAGCTGTAAATCAAAGCTGTTGTTGTTGGTTAGAATCTGTTAGCCATGTGAGCTAATGTAGCTAGCTAGAAGATAGCACGAGATTTGCGACACTCTCGCGAGATCTCGAGTATTAAGGTTCATTTATAGGTCGTCGGGCAGAGAGTGCTTTTTGCAACTTTCTTCGAAATTTGCTCCATCGTTTAAACCATAGAAATGGATGCATTAACCTTAACCCATTATTTGCTGTGAAACATTAGTCGCCCAAAGACTATTTAGTATAAGTGTGTATATATATGTGTGTGTGTGTGTATATATATATAGATATATATATATATATATATATATATATATATATATATATATATATATTATATACACACACACTTATACTAAATAGTATATATATATATATATATATATATGTTGTTTAGTATATGTGTGTGTGTATATACTGTATATATTAGTGTGTGTATGTGTATATATATACACTTATACTAAATAGAATTGATATATATATATACACACACTTCTACTAAATAGAATTTATATGTATATATATGTATATATATGTATATATATATATATATATATATATATATATATATATATATATATATATATATATATATATATATATATATATACATACACACACTTCTACTAAATAGTATATATATATGTTGTTTAGTATATGTGTGTGTGTTTATATACTGTATATATTAGTGTGTGTGTATATATACACACACGCTTATACTAAATAGTGTGTATATATATATATATATATATATATATATATAAATATACAGTATATATATTTAGTACAAATTTAGGAAAATTCCACAACATTGGTTCTGATTGGTCAAAAGTCTTGAAATTTGGTACAGACATACTTTACTCAAGTATCTAATAGTACAACTTTGACATTTTTAGATCGAATGAAGAATCACATTTTTGAAAACGCTAACATTGTGTTTATTAAATGTTCTCCATATGATATATATTTTTAAACACTGCATATGTGTGCAAATCTTGATATTCAACTTGTTATGAGTTCATAGATACCAAATGCTTGATTGTGCTTCTTGTAGTTTCTGAGATACAGACATTTTCTTATCATACTGTGTCTAGTATTTGGGCACATGGGACTACTGTTTTTTCCTAAAATATAATTGAGTCTATTGTAAAATCAGTAGTCCCATGTGCCCAAATACTAGATATAGTATGTTAAGAATAACCAACTTATCAGCCAAACGGTTTGACCGATTTAGAAAATGTCTTCACATTTGTGCTGACGCCAGACCTCGTAAGTGGAAAGTTTCTGAAAGCTCAGAGTTTACGAGTTGTGATGTGTTTGTTCTCAGCAGAAGTTGCTTTACTTTGTCTCTGTGTCTTTTATTCCTCCTTAAGAATATAAAAAGTGAGCCAAATTTATTGAACCAGAATAATCTAATAACCTGTGGTCCTTCTATTCTTTTCTTCCCAGATGAGAGCAGAGTTTCCGGACCTTAACTAAGGACCATCGAGTTTCTTCACTTCATCCACGTCTTTTTCATGCTGTACTGGTAAGGTCATATGCTCTTAATGGTGTTGGAAAGTAGAAGTAGATGTTGTAGTTGTAGTACTTCATGTTGTTCTAGTGGTAGTTTCCTGTGCGGCCCTCATTCATATGCTGGCTCCTAAAATTTGCCAAAAGAAATCATAATATAGTATGTCAGAAAAAAAAAAAAGTGTCAGAAAAAAGTGTCAGAAAAAGTATAGTATGTCATATAAAAATTGGCATAGAACTGTAAAGTATGCTATAAAAATGTCATGGTATAGTATGTAAAAAAAAATGTTGTAGGTTAGTGTTTGGAAAAAAATGTCATGGTATAGTATGTAAAAAAAAAATGCCGTCGGTTAGTATGTGGAAAGAAATGTCATAGTATACTATAAAAATGTCATAGTATTCTATACTATTATTATATGTGGAAAAAAATGCCATAGTATAAGTATGCTATAAAAAATGTCATAGTATAGTATGTCGAAAAAATGTCAGTATAGTATGCTATAAAAAATATCATAGTATAGTATGTGGGAAAAAAATGTCATAGTATAGTATGCTATAAAAATACGTCATAGTATAGTATGCTCTAAAAACACGTCATAGTATAGTATGCTCTCAAAATACGTCATAGTATAGTTTGTGGAAAAAAATACGTCCATAGTATGCTCTTAAAATATTTCATTGTATAGTATGTTGAAAAAAAATGTCTAAAAATACGTCAAAGTATAGTATGTGGAAAAAATACGTCTTAGTATAGTATGCTCTAAAAAGACGTCATAGTATAGTATGTGGAAAAAAATAGGTCATAGTGTAGGATGTTGAAGAAAATGTCATGGTATATTATGCTCTAAAACTACGTCATTGTATAGTATGCTCTAAAAATACGTCATAGTATAGTATGCTCTAAAAATACGTCATAGTATATTGAAGAAAATAAAAATACGTCTATGACGTATTTTTAGAGCATACTATACTATGACGTATTCTAGAGCATACTATATTATGACGTATTTTCCACATACTATACTATAACGTATTTTTAGAGCATACTCTACTGTGATGTATTATTAGAGCATGCTATACTGTGACATTTTTTTCAACAAACTATACTATGACCTACAGTTAGAGCATACTATACTATGACATTTTTTTAGTATACTATACTACTACGTCTTTTTAGAGCATACTATACCAAAATGTATTTTTAGAGCATACTATACTATGACATTTTTTTTAAACAAACTATACTATGACGTATTTTTAGAGCATACTATACTATGATGTATTTTTAGAGCATACTATACTATGACGTATTTGTTCAACATACTATACTATGACGTATTTTTAGAGCATACTATACTGTGACGTATTTTTAGAGCATACTATACTGTGACGTATTTTTTTACACATACTATTGTTGGGACCTGACCATCCAAGATGGTGGCAAAGACATGAACTGCACTTCCCAGGATTCCTTTGGGTCACTCATTTGAGTAGCTCCACCCATGGACTCAGTAACCATTTCCATTGGCTACTGTAACATGGTGACTCATTCACAAGTACATGTGAATTTACGCGGGATAAGTTGGAAGGTCTCCTTCTTTTCTTGCTCTTTGCTCTTCTTCCTGGCCTTTCAACACCCCTGCCCCCGCAGGAGGTCAGCTGCGGCCCTTTTCACCTAAGCTCTCCAGCCAGAGGACTGCATGAAGATGCAGCTCTTATCTGATCTATGTCTTGTTAGCAGACAGACATAGAAACACAAGGAACTTCAAAAGGCAGAAGACGCGAGTGCCTGCCTTTTGATCAACTAACTTCAACCAAGGAAGTTAGCACCAAGCTGCAGAAACAGGACTGGACCAGTTTCCTTCCAGCTGCACAACTGGATCACACACAGCAAGGACAACCACAACTTCGACCCTGGAACCACAACCTTCTCCAGTCGGCTTTCTCCAAACCCTCCTTGAAATTACAACCCCTTTCTTCCATGTAGTGGTAACGTCCTGGGCTTTACCTTAGCATTAGTAATTGCACACGGCTGAGCAAGACTGTTCAACTTAACTTCTGTAAATGTACATTGTATTGATTTGGTTTGATGTAATTCATTAAGTTTTACTGTTGTGATAGTGTTGTAGTCAGGATATTTGGTTAGCTGACTTCGCCACATCTGATGTGTTTAGTTTATGCTCCACACAGACATAGGGTCTTGCATGCAAACTAACCATCTTTTCTAACTATCTGCATCATCTGACACACAGTAAGATCACTTACATAAACTGCGAATTGGTTTTAAACACAAACATACACATTCAGATAACCTCAACATCACACCTCTTAGTTCTCCCTGAGCCCATGTGCTCCAAAGGACAAAGAGGTCATGTGGTGACACCCTGGCGGCCATCTTTGATCCGGCCATCTTTTTAGTTTTACAGTGCTCACCAGTTTGTTTTGTAGGCCATGCAGACATCAAAGACAAGTAGCCATCTTGTCTTTGTCTCCCTCTCTCTCCTCTCTCACACACACACACACATGCTCACACACTGTGTTTGGTTTGTTTAGTTTAGTTATTTAGTTAGATTAATATTGTGTTTTAACCTTTATTATCTTATAAATAAATATTTGTGGATCATACATGCTGGTCTGTTTAATGTTCTACAAGAGTGAATCATGCCAACACGCTGCCGTGTCAAGAACTCCAAAATCCTTCAACCTTTACTATCTATTGATTTGTGATTTTTGGTTATAGTTATTAATTTAATTATTAATCAGAGTTCTAATTGATAGTTTAGTATATTTAATGAGACTAGCTATGAGACTACATTAATTTGCTATCGTTTTCTCTTTGTTTCAAAGAGTGGTACCCCGAGGATGATTTAATACACATTAAATCATATTATTCATTATAATTAATAATTATTTTGATAATTATTATTTACTTTTGATAGCCATTTTAATGTCTTTTGAGCTTATGTACCAATGTAATTTGGTGCCCTGTTATTATTAATATATATTGATAATTAAGTTATATTAATTTTATTAATATTGATAATTTTCTTTAATATTGTCTAATAACTAGACCAGCTCCTACCTGCGTTCCCCAACATTTGGTGCCCCGTGTGAGGCATAGTATTGTTGGCAAATTATCGATAATTGTGCAATATTAATTTTCAGCATCATTTTTGGTCAAAACCGAAAATTTCATATTCCACTTCTAAACAAACCAAAAGTGTTGACATTCTACACCACTAGTCTTCCACAGGAGTAGATGTCCAGCTGTACTTTTAAACAAGTACATTGTGGTTAGAATTGTAATTTGAGAGACTTTGATTATAAACGCTTAAACCTTCATAGTGTTAATTTTAAGAACTTGCTTTTGCTGCTAATTCAAGTTAACCTACTCTGTAGAACTTGAAAGATTTTTGGTTCTGCATTTGAATACCACGTATTCAATGCAATCTAGTCAAGTTGTCATAATTTGCTGTTAATCTAAGTGTTCCTTTAATGACACAGCGTGCCACCGGCCCTGTGTAACATAGAGAGCTTGTACCTGGCTGTCACTGCCATGCATTTCAACCTGACTGAGTTAAATTGAGCCTGATAAGAGCCAAAGCATGCTACCAGCCCTGTGAAATAAGTTTGCACCTAGCTGTTACTTTCACGCGTTCCAGCTTTAGTCACCTTTAAGAGACATCATAACAACTGTTACTGCCTTGCATCTCAGTTAGTGCATGTTGTGTGTAAGAAAACTTGTTTTGTAAACCTGTGTTTACTTTACTGGCCCCTTTTGTTTTATGCCCACTAGAGTCACTAGTTGGTGCTGTAGCTGCCCCTCCTCCACAGGAAGCTACCCCCAATAAAGTAAGCCAGTGCATTGTTTTGTTAGGCTAGTGTACCTACTGCTATACTACAAGGTGTCTGCCAAAGCAACACCATAGCCACAACATTATTTTTCTTGGTACTAGACACCTTGTTTAGTTTTACCCTCCATTCCAGGCATAACAATGGAGAACCCCTGTGTAGAGCTTTTCATTTCCTCCGTAGCACAGAGCCTAAACCCTGGCTGCCCTGAACTCATCAGCAGGTTGAGTTTCAGTGAGTGCAGGAAAGAAATGGAATCGCTACTCACAGACAGGTGTGATGCGCAGACCGCATCCAAAGATTCATTGATTAAATGCTTGCTTCTGATTTTTCACAGGCAAACCAGTCTTGCCATTCAGAGCAAAGCAGCCCCGGAGAAGGAGGTAGATTCCCTAAGAACGCAAAATGCTTGTGTGACGGAGTAGCCGTCACTGACTGTGGGCAGCGCACACACATAAACCCAGGCGCACACACACCAACATTCTCCGCTGCAATCGCTGGCTGCGGGCAGGCGCACACACACACACACACCAAACATTTCTCCGCTCCCTTCCTGATACTGATAGTTAAAACACCTCGCTACATATCCCTCTCCCCTAAACTGTTTTCCGTAGTACGACCAAGGGGCACACTTGCTTGTTCTGCTATTTCCTGTATGCATATATTCTCACTCACCAGTCGAGGAAACGCTGCCCGTCCATCCTGTCATGTTTTTTCCCAAATTCCCAAAATTTTTAGTTTTGACTTTTTTTTTTTGGGGGGGAAACCG
>CAKAOJ020001884.1:0-23399 GCA_916701645.2 Sebastolobus alascanus
CACATTAGGATATAGACTCTCTAAGAGTGGGCACAATATGTAATTAGTCAAGGGACAGGAATGAATCAAAAAAAACAATTTCTGAAAATCAATCAACTGTTTGTCATTTATCAAGGAAAATTTAAAATATTGTCGATTTTAGTTTCTAATGTGAAGGTTTGCTGTTTTTCTGGGGAAATTTTACAAATGTCACTTTGGGCCCATGAATAGTGATTTCTCTCTTTTTTCGACTTTTTATAAAACATTGATTAATCAAACAAAAAAAGACAGATTAATTGATAATGACGTTAAAATAAAGTGATCGTTATTTGGGCAGCCCTCAGATGGCAAATGCACCAAAAACTACTTTCTAATGACAAACATTTAATCAGTTTGGGTTTTCATGCTAAAGAAATTCTACATATCCCTTTTTTTAGAAACAAAGGGCATTTTATATGTCATGAGTCATACAGTAACACTTACGTGGGGAGGTGAAATTTCATATCAAAATACACTTGCATTTTGATGTGCGAGGGAGGGGCTGCATTTTTCCTTTAGTTTATCCAGACACAGCTGTAAGACATGTTCATTAGAAACAAACAAAGTGTGCTTCAGAGGGTCAGTATTCACACTGTGTGTTAATACCATTAAAAACCATTAAAAAACAAAAACCTGCAACAGGAGACGGGTTGTAAACTTCATGTTTGGAAATCAAATTTACGTCAATATTAACAGTTAACTGAATAAATAGAACATGAAGAATTTAAATAATTAAACAATTTAAATTTTTATTTGTAGTGTCTTTAAAAAATTCTGGGGGCTTGACCTCATGACCTCAGTATTTCAGATCCCGGCTAAGGTCCAACACCAAGATACAACTACATTACATAATTACTTTACCAACATAATTATGTTAGTAGTAACTTAAAGATCATCATTTTTGTAGTTAGCTCATCTGACAACATCAAAATGGTTTTCAACATACTTCATGGGACTAGTTTACCAAAAGAAATGCGGGAAAGCTACAGCAGGTTCAAACATATTTATTCTAACTCACCTCTTCAAGTTTCTGGGCGTCTTTTTTGGTCAGTGTTCGATCAACATTAAATCCATTTCTCGGTCCAGCACAACAGCTTTCACCTGACAAGATTTAAAAGAACAACTAGATATAGAACCTTATATAAAGCAGTAGGAAGCTTGGAGTCACCCGAGGGTGCCAGGCTCGAGAAGGATACTAACGTTAGAACATTTCACTCCCACAAGTTCTAAAAATGGGTCTAACTTTATAATGTGAAGGAAGTTTAAACTACCTGGAACGCTAGTTACTAACGTTACTCAGATACTACTGAACTAGTTAACGTTAGTTCTCTCAGTACTCACCATGAAAGCCGCCAGAGTGTCGCTCACCGCATCTCCTCTCACCGCACATTCCCGCACTATGTCACCGATAATCTTCTTAATCACGCTTTCTGCGTGAGCTCGAGACATTTCTACCGTCAGAAGGTATCTTTATCTGAACTCTTAACTTAACCACCAGCTAACCTAGCTAAGCTAATGCATCCAAGCGCCTGTTGATCACTGGTTGCCATAGTAACACTCTGCACACACTGTGGAAACTACAGCCTGTGTGATGCATCTGATCTGTTTTTATTTATTTGGTTTATGTTTGCATTTTATTTTTATTTCTTTATGTATTATGTTCTGTGCACTACCTCGAGCTTACATTGCCTTGTTGCTGTCGTAAAATTTGTAAACCCTGTGGGAAGTTTCATTGGGTAAAAGTTTGTTGTTGTTTTTTTATTAAAAATAAATAATAAAAAAAAATAATAAAAAATAATAAAAAAAAATAAAATAAATTTATATATATATAAATATAAATATATATATATTATTCTATTCTTTATACTTTTTTTTTACTTGTGTATATTCTTTTTATTTATTTATTTTTTTTTTTATTTATTTTGATATGTATGTTTTTCAGACAAATCAAATCAGAAACTCGTTTATTGCCAGGTGTATCAGGTTTACACTAGGAATTTGCTTTGGTTCGTTGGTGCAAATAAGCATAAATAACATAGAATAATTCAAATTTAGAATGAAATAAGATAAAAAATTGAAATCTCCCAAATTATACAATATAGATATTCCTGTATCTATAATGGCTTATTTTATATTAACATTATGTTTTTGTTAAGTTTCTTTGTACCGAGAATGTTGTTATTGGGGACATTTGTGAATGTTTTTTCCTTGTTGTTTTAAAATGAACAAAAAAAACAATAAATATAGTATTGAAAAAAAATAAAAAAAATGAATAGCTACATTTCTGTGGTCGTTGTGGAAGGAAGGTGAATTGCATATCAGAATACGACTCAAATAACGACTAATAGCCACAGTAACGTGGTCATTTTTGGCAGTATGATTGAAAATTTTATGTATTTACGACATTCTTGATTCTTTTAAGAAAAAAAAACTTTATTGGAATGATTGTCAAAAAAAATAAAAAAAAAACACTACAAAAACACTGTCAGTAAATAAATAATAATAACAAAATCTGCCAAACACACTGATACAGTGTTTACATGTATTTTTACTTTGCTGGCAATACAAAGGGTAAATTGAATAATGCTCTTTTCTTGTCAATTCTTTTTTCTTTACATCAGAGCCAACTCTGCGGTTAATTGCCAGCCCATTACCATGGTATGGCATGTAGTGCATTAAATGAGAATGAATTTTATGCAATGTTTGACACTAAATGTATAGGATAGGACTAGTAATAATTCCCAGTTCTTTAGGCAGGCTAAGGAATGTATTTACTTCAGCTACTACAGTGGAAAATACAAGGAATTGTCTGTATATTAACCCCACTACGTACAATGAGGTCCGTGTCTGTTGAACAAAAAGGAATACAAAAGAAAGATGATTAAAATATTTATTATAAAAACAGACATGACATAAATATCATGGTTCAGGTGAGACATTGGTCGACTCAGTCCAGACTGTTACAGTACATTTAGAGGAGGAGGAGATCCAGACAAAGAGCCAGTAAACAGAGTGAGTTCACAGTCACATTTCAGGCTGATTTCCACCTAAGAGCTGAACTTTAGGTCACATGACAACCCTTTGCCTTTAGAGAGGCCGTTTACAAAACACCACAGAAAAACATGCAAACAAAGCAGTACATGCAAAAAGGTGCAACTAAATGACATGGAACACAAGAACTGCACGCAAAAGAGAAAACATTAAAAAAACATTAAATATACGGGGTTGGCAAAGGGTTTTCACAATCCATGGCATTGAGAAATGCAGCAGATTTGGCACCATTAGAACACCTTTCAAAACTACTACTGTGCAAGTGTTCAAAATTCACACATCGACTGTTCTCAGATCAGAAGATATTTTAGAAAAAACAAAGAAAATTAGTGGCAAGACACTGCACTCAAATAGAAAATATTAAAGAGAACTTCAACAATAGACAAGCACTGTACCTGCAGCAGTAGCATTTACCATCATCTGCTTATTCAACAGACACATCACCAGACCAATACTGTACTTCACATCTTTCTCCATGGACCTGCAGCTCGTTATCAGCAGCTACACACAAACCTTCACTGACCAAACGTCGAGTCAAGAAGAAGATCAACATGTTGGAAAATAACCAGTAGAAACATGACTTTCATAGAATCCATAAATCCATATTTTCTCCTCTCCAGTTCACATTACTGCAGCAACAGGAAACATTCATGTGCAATCATCTTTTTGTAGAGTATTAGGGACACTGCTAGGAAAATATATATTTATACACATAAGAGATGTTGAGAATAAAGTAATGAAGTAATGAAAACTGTTGTTGTGAGTAAGCCATATTACAAAAATGTTATTTAATGTTACAACAAAGTTTTAACCTTTAGGAAAACAAATTGTAATACTTTGAAATGAGTCAGAATATGACTTTACTTGAAAAAGTTGTAACATTACAAGTAAAGATCCAAAATATTGAGAAAGTAAGTAATGTTATGACAAACAAGTACCTGGGGAAAAAAAGTTATAATATTTTGAGGGGAAAAGAGTTGAAATATTACATGAAAAAAGGCAAACTTTTATTAAGTATTAAGTCCTAATATTTTCCCTAACAGTGGCCCTAATAATCCATCATAAAGAGTTTAATCCTGCTATAATAAATAAAATCATAGTTGTGAACACTTCACAGCGGCACTGAGAATTAATGCAACTTTCACCATGTCTAATATAACGATAATTTGTCATACCAAATTTATTTTAAATTGTTGTATAAATACCATAATTTGATATTAGATAATATATGTTTGGAGTAAACAACGTTGGCAGACATCATTAAAGGCCGGCTCCAGTTCTCGGAGGACCTCAACAACAAACATTAATATACTCAGACACAGAAAAACATTCCCAAAATGGGAAACTTAAGTTAAAGGTTCTTGAGGGACAAAAACATCGACTGACAGGAATCTTATGACATAAACACAGATTTCTGTTGGTGGATCTCAGTATATCAGCCAGCAGCAGCTCAACAGAAACCCACTGGTGTCTATCAAGAGCTCACACTGATGACGAGGGTGAAACTGACTCCACTCAATACATTAAAAAGAGAGGTTATAATGACTCATACCAATCCATGGCACTGTATTAGAGCTACTTGGTGAAGTATAATGATGTGGTACATTACACCGGCGTCCAGCGTGCAGCTCTTACAGCGGTCCGTCTCAGAAGCACTTCCTGAAGACGATCTGCGGCCCGTACTCATCATATTCTTCCTGGCTGATCCAGGAACAGCTGAAGGAGGGAAGGTTGGCCAGCACCGCTCCTCCGCTCCACACTGAGAAGTCTCTGTCCTCGGGGCTGGTGACGCGAACGCTCTCCCCCATGTTGGCGGGAACCAGTCCTTTGATTTCAGCCTGGAGCCGCTCAGGAAAGCCGGGCAGCAGAGTGTTCCCACCTTGCTCCCAAGAGATTCAAAAAAAATATATATATCATTCAGTGAAGATCAAATTACCAAATGAAATCTTCAGAGTTAATCTCTGAGCCCTCAGATGGTGAGGAACACCTGAACACAAACCAACTGACCTGACAGTACGATGTTTCCCAGTAAGCAGCGCCGCAGGTCGATGTCTGAGCTGAGGATGGACTTGAAGACGCTCTCGTGCATCCCGTAATGGTCCCGTCCAATCAGCTCGGGTTTAAAGAGAATCTCAGGGGCCCTGGATGAACGAGGGAAGTGGTAGACCTATTTGAGTAGGCGGTTATAAGAGATAGCTGCCCTGCCCAGTCTGCTCTGACCTGTCTCACAATTGACGTTGCAGCACCTGCAGGACTTTCTGCTGCTCTACATCCAAGTTGGGATTTGACATTATCCAACAATCATTACCATTTGGGGGCAATCTGGATCATGATCCGATTCAGGATATTTTTGATTCCGATCAGCCTGAGCTTAGACCACAGGTTTAACACATGCCAGTGTAACAGAGCGTTGATGACGCTGATCCCCTCTGGGGGGAAAAACGTGTTGGTGGAGCTGCTGTCCGTCGCAACAAATTAGACAATAGTGTAACGTTATAAACATGACAAGTGCTAATAGGATTGATCTTACACGTGTTAATGGACCTCACGGTACCTGCTACTGATCTGTTTTAAAGTCACTGTTGTAGTTTTAGCTCTCCCATGCATTCATTTAAAAATTGGGTTTTAGCCATTGGGTCGTTTGATGTTCATTTGCTCTCGACGCCATATGAGCTGTGCTAACCTGTATGGAACGTTCACTAGCACCTCGCTATTTCCTATTTTCATACAGACTGCGTTATATTTTATTTCATTATTTTTGGCTCTATATTTCTTTGTATGTCCCATTTATTGTGCAACCCGCAATTGTGTGTGCGGCTCCACTTTCCCCTTCCTGAGTTGTTGATCCTCTTACCCTAACTCAAGTTAACCTTAAGGTTTTAACAGCTAAACCCTTTGTTACTCTGTACTCTGCTCCGTGTTGGTGGAAAAGCTCCACCCGTGACCCTGTCGCTAAGCAACCATGACAACACATTATCTAATGTTTTTTTTCTCAGACGCGGAGTGATACTGAAAGTGCAAAGGTATGTGGGCATTATATCACGGCTGGGAACCAATCAGGTTGCTTGATTGGAGCTACATGTTATAAAATATAATGTTTACCATGTTTATCTTAGCTTAGCTTGTTAGCATGCTAACATTTGCTAATTGGCACTAGAGACAAAGTAGAGCCGAGGCTGATGGAAGGTCATTAGTTCTGCAGGTATTTGGTCATGAAAGTATTGGACAAATTAAAATGTTGACCTATGATGGTGTTAGTATCAATATCACATAATCCTGTACTTTCACATAAGCTTCAGATCTCAGAGGGACAGACAGCATTGATTGTAGTTTGACTGTTCTGTTCTGTAGTCTTCTTTTCTTTAGTATGTCTTACATTTAGCTAGTCATTTCCCATCCTAACAGCTAATTAGATTTTTATTAAAAACATGCAGAACATAACATTTCTGGATTGTAATGATTCCTTTAGGACCCCACTGAGTGTCCAACTAAAGCAGGACATGATGTGCAGACCGTTACCTGAACCTCTCCGTGCAGAGCGTGACAATCTGTCCGTCTGGCATGGGTTGTAATGCATCTCTCTGCAGGACGCCCCCCCCGACTCAGCTCCGCTTCATAGTTGACCGCCACGCAGCAGCACCTCTCCTTCATCTCCCTCACTATCTCCATCTCCGCTGTGGAGCGCTGCTCACCCCTTGTTCCTGCAGAACTTCAAGCACAGGCACAGCAGAGCGGTCAACTGAGGGATTACACGGACTGAAGACAGTTTAACATGTTGCTTTGTAATGTGGACACCAACAGAGAACAGACAGCACTGTCTCTGCTCAATAGTGAGTCTAAAGTGCTTTTAGTCACTCAAGATGGTTTCCATGGCCCTTTAATGACTCATTAGACATGACTTTACAGAAAGAGCCAAATGTTTGGACAGTACTGACCTGGTTCTCAACGGAGTATGGTACTGCTGGAGAATAGTGGGAGTTGAAAGTAATGGAAGTAAAGGAAGAGCTTCATCACGATGGATTAAACATGTATTGCAGTTAAGTCTTAATGTAATTTGAGTACCCACTCTCACAGTGATCCTCTATACATCATCTTATCAGTTTATTCAGCTAGAAATTAAATCCTGATGTAGAACTCCAATTTGTGCAACACATAGGCACACCAGGCTAGGCTAACAGGGCTTAAAGGAATACTTCAAAATATGGAGAAGAACCGCCAAAATCAAACCTAAATAAATAAATGACTCTGTATAAGGTGCAGTGTTAGCACCGTCACCTCACAGCAAGGGGCGCAGCTTCGAACCCGGCTTGGGCCCTTCTGTGGAGTTAGCATGTTCCCCTTCCCCCGTGTAGCGTGGGTTTCTCCGGTGCTCAGGTTCCTCCCACAGTCAAAGACATGCAGGTTAGGTTAACTGTTGCTCTAAATGTCCCGTAGGTGTGAATGTGAGTGTGAATGTTGCTGTCTCTATGTGTCCAGGGTTACCCCCCCCCCCCCCCCTTCACCCAATGTCAGCTGGATCGGGTCCAGCCCCCCCGCGACCCTGATTGGATAAGCAGTTACAGATAATGATGGACTTAATAAATATAATATAAAAATAAATGTAGGCATAATTAATTGATAAATCATATATTGATATTTATGTTTTAATTTGTGTCTTTATTTATTTATTATCTTTGTATACTACACCTATCTACTCCTATTTAATTTCCCCTTTTATTATTTATTTTATTAACTTTTAAATTTATTTGTACATGTATTTATTCATTATCAATTTATTTATGTATTTATATCTGCAGGATTTTTTCCTTTGCATTCCCCCTCCCATTTATTTGTAACCGCCGTATGAGAGCGGTGCAGAGCGCGGCTGTAAAAAGGGGTTTTTTGGACCCCAAAAAAAAAGTACCCAAAAAGAACCCTTTTTTTGGTTTTCCCCTTTTAAACGTGGGGGTAGGTCCTTTGGTTTTTTGGAGAAAAGTTTTGGGAAAAAGGTTGGAAAAAGGGGTAAAGGGGGGGGGAATTTTTTTAAAGGGGGGGGGAAGGGGGGAAGCTTCTTTTTCCCCCCCCCCCCCCCCCCCCCCCCCCCCCCCCCCCCCCCCCCCCCCCCCCCCCCCCCCCCCCCCCCCCCCCCCCCCCCCCCCCCCCCCCCCCCCCCCCCCCCCCCCCCCCCCCCCCCCCCCCCCCCCCCCCCCCCCCCCCCCCCCCCCCCCCCCCCCCCCCCCCCCCCCCCCCCCCCCCCCCCCCCCCCCCCCCCCCCCCCCCCCCCCCCCCCCCCCCCCCCCCCCCCCCCCCCCCCCCCCCCCCCCCCCCCCCCCCCCCCCCCCCCCCCCCCCCCCCCCCCCCCCCCCCCCCCCCCCCCCCCCAAAAAAAAAAAAAAAAAAAAAAAAAAAAAAAAAAAAAAAAAAAAAAAAAAAAAAAAAAAAAAAAAAAAAAAAAAAAAAAAAAAAAAAAAAAAAAAAAAAAAAAAAAAAAAAAAAAAAAAAAAAAAAAAAAAAAAAAAAAAAAAAAAAAAAAAAAAAAAAAAAAAAAAAAAAAAAAAAAAAAAAAAAAAAAAAAAAAAAAAAAAAAAAAAAAAAAAAAAAAAAAAAAAAAAAAAAAAAAAAAAAAAAAAAAAAAAAAAAAAAAAAAAAAAAAAAAAAAAAAAAAAAAAAAAAAAAAAAAAAAAAAAAAAAAAAAAAAAAAAAAAAAAAAAAAAAAAAAAAAAAAAAAAAAAAAAAAAAAAAAAAAAAAAAAAAAAAAAAAAAAAAAAAAAAAAAAAAAGTTTTTGATTAAAACATGATCAAAGCTTATGTAATAAAAGACCCCACATTTACCAGTTAATCTCCTCAACACACTTACCCTAGTAAAAAATTAACCGATTATCCAATTTAAACATGACCCAAAAAGTTTACCTACGTTAAAAATCCCTCAAAATTTTTAGAAAAAACAGCCAAACAACCTAATAAAAAAATACCTCAACAGTTACCACGTAATTAACAGACCTCAACCGTTTCCTACGTATTAAAAACATCTCCCCGACTTTCCTCGTTATTGCCTCCCCACATCCACGATATTAAAAACTGCCTCAAAGACCCCGTTAAAATTATAAAGCTTCTCATTTCAGCCCCCCCCCCCCCTTACCTACGTTATCAGCCCCCGACCCTGATTAAAAACATCCCTAAAGACTTATTATATATAAAAAAAATTACCTAAAAAATTTATAAACAAAATAAAATTTTTTAATTTTTTAAAAAAAAAAATTTATTACCTACATCCATTTAAACCCCTTTTAATTATTTTTAAATTATGACATGTTTTTTCTTACCATTATTAGATATATGGACTGACCTCATTTTTTTATTTACCGCTATGACGTAACGCTGACCTGTTTTTTTACGTTATTGACAGCATGAAAACAACCCAACAAACACACACACAAACAACAACCCACAAAAACCCACACACGAAAGGACTGACCCGAATTTTTAGTTACCGATTACTACTTACGCTGCCCATTTTTTTATTTTGACTTTCCCAAAGAATTTCCCCGATTTTTTACTTCCCGCTTACGTACAAAGGAATACCTCAATCATTTTTACTTTACGACACGTACGATAGGAAGACCCTCACTTTTTTACGTGACCTCTGTAAAAAGATCATGAGACACCCAAACAAAAGTTGGGAAAATTTCCCTTTAAAACACGTTAATTTGCGGGGTTTTTCAGTTCCCGCTTGAAATTTCTATAGCAACACCCATGACTAATTCAACCTGCTTATTTTTCCATTTCATAGTTAAAAGATCCCTTTTTTTGGGGTGCTTAGGCCAACGCCTCTCAGTGTTGAGCCCACCGATGACCCTTTTCAAGGTTCCGTTCTTTACCCCTCAGAGACAGAACTGGGATCAAAAGGCTGGCTGACAAACCCCACACTAGAGAATATACAAGTAAAATTTACCACCTTTTTTTGGATCCCAAAATTTTGGAAATATAACTTTAGGCTTATCTCAAATCCTGCCTAAACCCAGACCCCGTATAACAGGGGGTCAAACTTATCTCAATTACTTTAAAAAAAAAAAATCCATTATAAATAAACAAAAGCTATCTACTTTTATAACTTTTTCCACAATCTGGTTATAAAGGCTCACACGTTTACCTAGAAATAAAATAAAACCAACCATTACCTCCAATTAAATTCACATTTCACTTTCCCCCCCGGGGTCACGCTTCTTACGAAAAAATTTTTTAGTTATCTCTTTAAATACTCAACGCTCGGTTAAGACTAACTTTAACTTCACTGCCTCACCCCGACTTTCAAACGATTATAATCCTATCCTTTCAACGGTTTGTAATATTTGGAAACAACTGTTTTTTAGAACTTATAAAAGAATAAAAGTTTCTTAAGGGAAAAAAACGGAAGAAAAACCCGGACTTTCGAAAAACATTTAAATATCTTTTATTTGGTTGGTTAGAATGATCATTTTAATAAGACTTGGGAAACCTTTCCTTTTTTTCCTCTTGGTTTAATTTTTTCTGTAATTTCAACCTTTTTAATTCCTTGCGTGGTAATTTTAATTTTTATCCTTCATGTGAAACACCAGTTACATATTCTAAGCCCATTTTCCTAAAAAAAAAGATTTTTATGATGTGCGTTATGTGTTGAGTTCAGAGTCTTTTAAAAAGGAAAGCAGGCGGCCCAAAAATGATAAAAGTCTAGACCCCAAATTAAAATATAGTATTGGGGGGTAGGGCCCTTTTAAAAAAACTCATATTTTATCCTTTTTTTTAAAATAACTGTGTTTGATTGAACCCTCTTAAACCAGCGGTATAGACATTCGAACTTTAATTCTGAAAAATAAATCCTGATATCATGTGGGAAACCTCACAGTTTGGTAAACTTTCTAAACAATCTGGGTCGCCTGTTTTACGGGTCAGTTTTTGGAAGGGTTTTTTATTTTTAAGTTTACTTTTTTCAAATGAAATTCATTTCCCCTGTACGTTTTTAACCATTCTTTTATTTTTAAATTTACTGCCTCAAATGGGCCACCTACCAGTGCTTGCACCTGCTTCTAACATGTGGGAATGTTTTAAAGACGGGCCGTGGACACGTACCAATAAAAAAGTTAACACTGCGGAAAAACCCATCTGCTTTATTCAGTAAGAAGAAAGATTGATACTCCCATGTCTTGTGTGATCAGGGGGTTCAACGTTTACCTGCTTGATAAAATAAAGGGGGGGGCAAACGCAGCCTCCTTAAAAACCATGTCTAAAAATGATTTATTGGCAAAAATATGTAACAGAATTTTTAAGGGAGGCCACAACTACTTCCTGGGCCATGGGGGGTAAAAAGGAAGGTTATATCTCTATTTTTTAAAAACATAAGTGTTGGGTTGACCCCGAAATGACCAATAGAACGAGACTGACTCCATTAACTCGCGTGGTGAACCAAAACCGAACCTTCTCACGACATCTGACAACCTGCGCTGTGAGAGTGCAAAATCCCTTAAAACAAAAATTCATTTTTACATTTTTTTTCATATTTAAAAATAACCCGTTCATCGGAGCTCTGGAGGTGTTTAGCTGAATTTTTGGATTTAAAAGAGCCGGCCGCTGTTTCCCCCCGCTTCCACTCTTTATTTAAGAAGAAGATGTAAAACCCACCCTGCGTGTTACAGTAGAGGGTTTTACCTCTTCATGGATGGGTGCCCTGAAACCAGCTAAAAAGTCTTATTCATGGACCAGATCGGAATGGTAGAGTTGCCCCACTGACCAATCTGGTACCTCAGGATAGAGTCTAACACCGCGCCCAATCTGGTACCCAGGGACAGGTCTGGTTCCTCGGAAGAGCCAACACCAGCTGATCCAGACTGGTTCCTCATACCAACCTGAACCCGTGCCCAGATCGGGACCTCATGGACTCAACTCTAAACCACTACCCCAATCTGGTTCCTATGGACCAAGCTCAACCCAGTATCAGAGTCTGGATTTGGCCCCCGATTGGGTACCTAGGACCAGGTCTCCCGCTCCCAGAGCTGGTACCTCAGGGACCCAGACTGGTTTCAGGTAGAGTTAACACCAGTGATAAGCGGGTATCCCAGGCCGAGTCTGGTTCCTCAGGATCAGGCTCTGAACACCATCAGGCACGTCTTCTTTCTGCTCATCTTTTCCACCGGGTCAAACTCCAGGGGCTGGCCCGGAGGCACCCGGGGGCTGCTGCTGACTGCTGATCTGCTGTCTGGGGTAAACATGCAGGCAGCACCGATGAATCCTTTTTACCCCAGTGGTTATTTCAGATAATGACCCCTGCATTCCTCTGTGAGTGCATGGTTTTTGTTGTTGTTTTGGGCTCTGTTCCTTCACATCTGGATTGATGGGGGGATCACTTCTCTGGCAGCGCATCGAGTGGTTCTCTCGTCGATCGAGTTGCACAAAACCGAGATTTGAGGACCGAGGACCGACGGGACTCTGCAGCTCTGTGGAAGGAGGAGGTTGGTGTTCAGCGAGGTCGTCTTCACAGGAAGCGAAGCCTTTCTTGGTTTAGGGACAGGGGGAAGGGGGATTTTCCACCTGGGTCAAACCCTCCACATCTGGCCTCATTTCAAGGCTTAAAGAAGCATCGTCCCACTCCGTCTAGTTTGTTCCCATAGATACATCCCTGAGGTTGGATTCCCACCTCTTCAGGAGCTTCCTTCAAATCACAGCTACTATTTAAGGGAACTAGATTAAATACGATGGCTCACTCCACAGAAATCATCTTGATATTGGGAATCGGGAAATTGAACCAAGTCTTGGGGTTTCCTTTTTGGGCAACATCGGGACCCAGTACTGCTGGAATATCTTCAGTTTAAGGGTTTTCCTGACCCTGAGAATCATTGTGGACCACAGATGTTGAATGTTTCTCTGTCTACCTGATAAAAGCCATCGCACAAGGCTTGGTCCTCCTGATTCTCACTTCTAGCCTTCTCCATTATAGAACATTTTAAACCCTTCTAGCACCGCCCTTTGGGGCTTCTTCACGTTACCTCTTTGTCCAAACTCTTCTCAAGCTTCTCCACCTCTCTTCTCTCCTTTTCCAGTTGGAACCGGAAAGCCTCCCTCTCTTTGCTCATACTCGACGTCCCGTTTGTATCCGGAGGTTTGCCCACAAGAGTTCCTCTCTGGGTTTTCTTTGCAGCTTCGGAGCTCGTGGATCTTCGGGTTTCTCTTCCCTGATCAGCTCATCCAGGACGTGGACATTCCTCAGCTCCGTCAGCAGGTCCGACCGGCTGCGAAACGCTTCGCATCTGCTCCTGTAGCCTCGGGCAGTGCCCGTCATTTTCAGAAGCCTTAGTTTCACTTGCAGACCCAGTTCTGGGCTCACTGGGGGTCAGATTCTGAAAGGTAAAGGGTCATCCTAAAGGGCCCAAAACACCGGCTTCAGCCAGCTCACTAGATGACATCTTTAAAAGCAGATAAAGAACATAATGAACAAACGCTGTAGGTTTACTGGCTGTATAAGCTGAGCCAGTGGGGAATCAGAGACAGAGATCAAAAACAGCACCACCTTCAGGAACGCAAGGTTCAAGAGAAGAAAAAACACTTCATTTAGCAGTTTATCACTTTGGCCAGTAATTTGATCTCTGGGAAATGTAGTGCAAATCATCTAAGAACAAACATCCTGGAGATTGGGGAAATGAAACTGCTGAACCTAACGAAAAATCCACTTGCAATATGTAACCAAATGTCACTGATGAGTGATTTGATCTACAGACTGTTTACATACCACAGCGAGCGGGTTCTCCCCGGGCCCCACAGCGGCCACCGACTGTTCCGTCCTCCGACCTCAGCAGGGCGTCCAGCACGGCCTCCTGAGCCAAACACTCTCTTCTTTCTGTAGAGCAACACGTTATTTCACTGAAACTAATACATCAATGGACTCTTCACTTGTGATGGGCATCTGTATATTCACATTTCGGCTCCGTCTTTCAGAGATTCGAGGGCTCGCCTATTATTTCCGTGTGCCGTGCGGTTCACAGCAAAACGGGCAGTGAGAATGAGCGTTTGACTGTGTATTGACATCATAACAGCAACATTACACAGAGTCAATGTCTACATCTCTAGAATATGTCACAGACATGAAAACAAGTACATATTTTTTTTAAACCCTTTCCCGTTTCCATTTCAAAATACAAGCAGCCTAGCATTTTTTCTTACAGAATTCCTTCATTTGTTAACACGAGGCTTTTATTCTGAAATATTTACAGGACAGTGTTGTGGAAAACAGTGACTTAACTCCATAAATGAATAAGCTTTTAATTTGGATTATTACAAATGAGCACACGCTTCTTAAACTTTTTCTGTCTAAAATAAATATTAATGAATTTATAAGGTAAGTATGTGAAGGGGTGGCAGTATCAGCGCAGCAGTGTGGACACCACACGCGTGAGAGGGCAGCAGTTCAGTGAATCGCCGTCCTGTTTCCCAGATGGTGCGTCTCTTACCTCTAGTATTTCATCAGCTCTACCCGGATCTTCTCCACCTCCCTCAAGCCCTCCTCTCCTTCACATCCCAGTCATTCAGGGAGATATCCATCACACTGGAAAGAAAACAGATGGTCATTTCTTTTAGGAAACCAATCTTTATCAAAATTCCCAAAACTAATAAGCAGTTACTCCAATTTCAACAAAACTCCGAAAATCAAAATGTTCATTTTCAAAAAAAACAGTTTGGCCTTTCATCCCAAAATTTTAAATTTTTCTTTTAAAGAAAATTAAACTTTGAAAAACAAACAAATTAAAATAAAATTAATTGTTAGTAGTGAAATTTAAAACCTGCCAACAAAAGAACGAGAGCTTTTAATCCAGGAAAACTAAAAAATGTATGGTTCGTTTTACACTGTAAACTCACCAATAAACTAGAAAGTAAAATAATTGATACCTAAGCACTGAGGCAGTGGAACCCAACCCATTCTATTTTTTAAAAATTTTAAAAAATTTGAGTTTCTGTTGTTTTAAACAACCGTTTCCCCCAAAACCCCTACTTAGAATCATAAATCCCCGGGAAGGGGGGGAATCCCCTGGGCAGTGGACTCTCTCTTCCATCATATTCTGGAAATTTGCAGATGAGTGAGTCCGGATCCTCCAGACCGCCGTGGGGAGGTCCAGTCGCTGCCTGGGCCTCGGGGCGTGGCCCCGTCTCTCCATCCGTTGGTGCTGAAATGTTGCGTGCTGCTCAACCCTCCGTCTGGTGGCTCCCCCTCCCCTGCTCTGCCCCTGCTGCGGCTGCTCAACACCTCCGTCTGCGTGCTGCTCAACACCTCCGTCTGCGTGCTGCTCAACACCCCCGCTGCGTGCTGCTCAAAACCTCCCTCTGCGTGCTGCTCAACACCTCCGTCTGCGTGTGCTCAAAACCTCCGTCTGGTGCTGCCCAAAACCCCCGCTGCGTGCTGCTCAAAACCCTGCTGCGTGCGCTCAACACCTCCCCTGCGTGTGTCCCCCCTTTTTGCGTGTGCTCCACCTCCGCGCGGCTGCCAAAATGCGCGGGGGCTCAACACCCCCCTGGGGTCCACCTCCGCCCGGTGCTGCTAACACCCCCTGCCTCCAACACCTCCTCTGCTCTCTAACACCCCCGTCTCGTGCGCTCAAAATCCCTGCGTCCTTCTCGGGCCCGTTGGACCGGGGTTAGCCGGGGGCCGAGGGAAGGGGTCTCTCTTCGCGGTGTTGGGCTTTGAGAAACCGTGTGGACTTTTTCCCTCGTCCCGGCAGGCTGGCCACGGGTTATTGGTAACACGGACGCCACTTTACCCCCTTGAGGGAACCACGGTTACTTTAGGGTTCTGGTCTGCATGGGGGATTCCCACAAAAGTAAACTTTGCTGACTTTACCCCTAAAACGGGGAATTTCCTGTACGGAGGGTTACAAGGGCCCCGGTCCCGTCCCTTCCTCCCCGGGGTTAGCTGGGCTAGTCCATGAAGCCATCAATACTAAGGGGGGGGTTTCCTCAGCTACCCCTCCCAGAACCGATGGGAAGGGGAAACCTGAAAACGGGCGCTTTCCTAACACCGTACATTTGTCCCAACACCTCGGCCGTCCCCAAAGAACGGGTTTTTAGGCTGCCCCAACAAACCATGCCCTTAAGGCCCTGGATGACCGACCCAAGGCCTGCCTAAAAGCCCAGGGGCATGTGGGAATTTTAAAAAAAAAAAAAGTTTGTAAAATTGGTCATGTAAAGTAACAATTTAAAAAAATTTTAGAACAACAGAGAAAAGTCCCGGGCTTACTCATCGTCTCATCATTAGTTTTGTTTTTCTGGAAACATTGAGGATTCAGATGGGGATGGCCTCATATCTTCTTCATAATGTTTAAAACCCATCAATTTTTCCCCTTTTTTTTCTTCTTTTGTTTACTGTTTTTGTAAACCGACAACCCGGCTGAGCGTCTAAAACCGGTTCCAGCTTTCGATGAAAAAGGTACCCACTTCTATGTACATCTACTGGACCTTTTTCCCCCTAAAAAAGACAAAAAAGGCAGGGGGATCAGCCCAAACAAAGGGGAAAAGGGGTTTTAAAATATGAGCCAGGTTCAAATGACTAATACACCATCTTAAACACGCCAAAAGAAACGGCTTTTTTATCCTCATCCTCCCTCCTCACCCCGGGCTCTCTTCCCCCCTCCATACTTGGGGTCGTTGAAACCAGATAACGTTAAGGGGGGGGGGGGGGGGGGGCCCCCCCCCCCCCCCCCCCCCTTGGCCATTTTCAAAGGAGGGGGTTCCCCTTGAAAACCCCTGGACCCCTCCAATATGGGGGGGGGGGAAATGGGTTGTTGGGGAAGGTTTTTTTCCCAAAAAATCCCAAAAAGTCCGAAAAAATGTCTTTAAAAAAATTTTGGGGGGCCCAACCCCTTTTAATTTTAGGGGAAAAAAAAAAAAGGTTCCCAAAAAAAAAAAAGCAAAAAAAAAAAAAAAATTCTGAAAAAGTCCGAAAAAAAAAAGTCTGGGAAATGTCCGAAAATTTTCCCAAAAAAAAATCCCGAAAATGCTCGAAAAAAAGTAAAAAAAAAAAAAAAAAACCAAAAAAAAACAAAAAAAAATTGAAAATTGTCCAACAAAAGTCCGAAAAAATGTCTGAAAAAAATTCTAAAAAATGTCTGAAAATTCCCGGAAAAAAAAGTCCGGAAAGTGTCTGAAAAAGGGGTAAAAATTAGTCTGGAAAATGTCCAAAAGAAAGGCAGAAGAAACATTTCAACTGTTTTCATGTCAATTCGTTGAATCTCCAACCCCACCGTAGATGCAACTAACAACAATAATATCAATATGATTTGTAATATTACTTTTTTTTTTTTACTTTACTAAATGATCATTATAACAACTTTATTAGGCACTGGTGCTATTAACACTTTAGATTTATTACTCTGTTGTTTTATATTTTAGAGCAACATAAGCATAACAAACTTTTTATGCTTATGTTGTTGTAATTTTGAGCAATCTGTGACACAAGACTTTCTTATCATCCTACACATGGGCCTTTAAGTGCTTCAACTGAAACTGCCACTCAAATAAAACATCTCATGTAATTCAGAAATTTTTTTCCCTGAGAAGATGGTATGTAATAGAATTTCTATTTGAGAAATTACTTAAACTATTAATAAATGGTCCGATCTTTTCAGCTACTTCACAGAACTACTGTAACACTGCAGCTGAGGTGATGAGCACTTTTAAATGTCCATAGAAAGCTGAAACTCACCTTGTTGTAGTGATGATGGTAGCTGGAAACTGCTCTGAGGGTTTGGAAATAAAGTGCACAGCAAGGGGAAGTTTGTCCTTCAGCCGCTCCAGATCCAGAAACCCCGCGCTCCCCGGTCTACCGTCAACCACAGGATCTCTGCTACCGTGTGGATACATCTTCAGCACAGCGAATCAGTGCCTGGTAGGGGAGAGGTGAATACAGTCTGACTGAGGCTGCACTACAACACAACTGGGAAACATTTAGGTTAATCACTGGAGAAAACATAAAACTTTATAAAGTACCATAGCAGGGTGTGAACGGACGCCTCAAACTCAGACACCAACATCGAGGCCTTTGCAGCATCCTTGGGAATCTGGATTTTGTACGGCTGGAGTTTTTCTTTAAGAAAGTTTTGATCTGATCTTGTCTGTACGCAGAAGTAAACACATTTCATTTCATAGAGTAGTCGACATTTCAACCACAGCTACTCACCCGCTATAAGAAAAGTACCCAGACATTTTTTCTACTTGTCTTTTCGTTTTGGTCCGATTTATATTCATAAAGGCTTTTTACAAAACACAAAGTCACTCAGACCACAGGAAACTCATTATGGGACAGTTTTGGTGATCCTGCATCATCAGCATCACACAGAGCCTTCATCATGCTGCATGTTACAACGCAAGAAGATGAATAAAAACAAGAGCTCACAAAGAAATGACTAATTATGAAATTACTAGTCATGATGCAAGAGGCAAGGATCCGAGAGTTGACCACGAGGCATCGGACGACGTGCACAGCAAAACCTGTTTTGACTCCTTTTCACTTGGTAATGAACACAGAAATCCCTCACCACTGCTGACGCCCCAGATGCATTACTATGGTTACCAAATGATTTACATAAATGCAATGCAGCTTATACAGTTCACTTCCTAAGATCATTTCCTTGACAATTCACAACCAGATAGTTTGGCTTTTTACTTCAGGCTGAAATCACAGATCTACTCTCATAAAGTCCTGTTGTTAGTCTGTTGTTGCTTTTAAACCAAAGCAGACTTCTCAGGTGGTCTCAGCCTCGTTTAGTCCGCAGTAGTTTGATTGACAGCTTTCACACCAGTCCAAATGAACAACAGCAAAAGGGGAAAAATGCACCGCAGTTTCATTTATACAGCGAACCAAACAGGTTAGGTGTGAAAGCACCTGACTCACCTGCAGAGCGTCCTCTCGCAGCTGGAACACCTGCAGCTGGAGACGAGCCTTAGAGAAGGCCTGCTGCCACAGCACTCCACTTTCCCACAGCTGCAGTTATCCTTAAAAAACCAAAAAGCTCTTTAACTATAGCTGGATTCATCTATTCATATTCATTACGAGTCCATCCACCATTTTCCTCCATCCATCCATCCATTTTTTTCCTCTTATCCAGGGGCTCAAGCTGAGCTCCTCACCCTCTTCTAGCTGAGCTCCTCACCCCCCTCTAAGACTGAGCTCCTCCCCTCTCTAAGCTGAGCTCCTCACCCTCTCTCTAGCTGAGCTCCTCACCCTCTCTCTAAGGGTGAGCTCCTCACCCTCTCTCTCAGGCTGAGCTCCTCACCCTCTCCTAGGCTGAGCTCCTCACCCTCTCTCAGGGAGCTCCTCACCCCCTCTCTAAACTGAGCTCCTCACCCTCTCTCTAGCTGAGCTCCTCACCCTCTCTCTGGGTGGTCCCCACCCCCTCTTAGCTGAGCCCTCACCCTCTCTCTCAGCTGAGCTCCTCACCCTCTCTCTAAGACTGAGCTCCTCACCCTCTCTCTAGACTGAGCTCCTCACCTCTCTCTAAGACTGAGCTCCTCACCCTCTCTCTAAGGCTGAGCTCCTCACCCTCTCTCTAAGACTGAGCACCTCACCCTCTCTCTAAGGCTGCGCTCCGTCCACCCGTCTCTCTAAGGCTGAGGCTCCTCACCCTCTACTCTAAGACTGAGTCCTCACCCTCTCTCTAAGACTGAGCTCCTCACTCCCTCCTCTCATCAGACTGAGCTCCTCACCCTCTCTCTAAGCGAGCTCCTCACCCTCTCCAAACTGAGCTCCTCACCCTCCCCTACTGAGCTCCTCACCCCTCTCTAAGGCTGAGCTCCTCACCCTCTCTCTAAGATGAGCCCTCACCCTCTCTCTAAAAATGAGTCCACCCCCCTAAGACGAGCTCCTCACCCTTCCAAGACTGAGCTTACCTTTCAAACTGAGTTATTTTAAGAGGTTACCCCCCTTTAAACTGAGCTCCTCACCCCCCCTTTGTCTGAGCTTCACCCTTTAAGACTGAGCTCCTCACCCTTCTCTCAGACGAGCTCCCCACCCCTCTCCAAAATGACTCCCACCCCCCTTTTCCAAGGCCCCACCCCCCTAAGACTATCAAAAGGAGGAAGTTTTGGGTAAAAAAATAGTCAAAACACGTTGGACTGTGCTTTTTCCGTTGTCAACCTGTGGGTTGTGTATTTGACAAGGAAAATAAACTTAAAATGATGCCCCGGGGCCTGCTGGTTCTACAGCGAAGGGGTTGGGGGGGAAAGGACATCCAGCCACCCTGGTACACCTGTTCATGAGCAGCTTTACCCCACTTAATGCTCGGTGTCCAGGATCCCTGAAGAACATATCAAAACAGGTTAGTTTGAAGATGGGGTAGTGGGAAAGGTGTTTTTGGTTTGTAACTGCACTAGTGGTGTACTAGTGTAACTAAGGTGCTTTCACACCTGTAGTTGTGTTCATTTGGTCCACAAGAGGAAAAATTATACATTACTGCATTTTAGTTCTGGTTCCTCTTCACACTGACTTCTACAGACTGACGGGAACTCTCTGATTATCATCCTGCATCATCCAGACCCACCTGGGAAATCTATCTATTTGGTTCATGCAGACAGAACTTTATGCAGCACTTTAATGCTTCTGATGTGTATATTCATGAAGAAATAACCGATTATAAGCATTATTAGTCATTAATCATAACGTGTTTAACAGGTAGAGACAGAACTGTACAAAAAGCCCCTTCGCACGCTGCCAGGTGAACGTTGCAAACGTCCGGATGGCGTCGAGGCGTATTTATTACTGTAGGATCGCTGTCACACACTATTTAATAGAGTTAAAGCTGAAGGAGGAGAGAACGGAGCAAATATGATTAAAAAAGTTATTTTTATAAAACGGTCCCTATATCCTGACAGTAGTACATGAGACAGGTAATCTGAAAATATTCATGTTCCTCCGGTTGCTCCTGATGGCATCTGCAGGATTTCACAGGACCGGAGGAAAACAACCAGTCAGAGCTGATCTGGAGTCTGCCGTCTCTGAGCAGCTGTCAATCACTCACGAACTCCGATCAAACGGTCATAACTAGGCAGCGCTGATCAGATATGAATCAATAATCTGTTACTGTAATGACTATTTCTCTCCTCAAGATGTTCTCAGAATCATCTTGTAGTTACTGTTTAGCTGTAAAATCAGAAAGTTTGTGACCCGCAGCCATGTGGGATCAGCCGGAGCACAGCCAATAGGAACGCTCTCTCACTCTGAAATGACCTGTGATTGGTCAAAGTCTCCCGTCACAGACTAGATTTTCTAAAGCCTGAAAACAGAGACATGAGGAGGAGCAGAAGTCTAGTTCTCTCTCAGAACACTTGAATTACAATATGCTGGATGCTATTATGGGATTTTTGCCTAATGATGCCAAAAATATACTGCCTTACTGCAGCCTTTAATGAACTAACAGAGTCGAGGGTTCCATTAACAGCTTTCACACATGCCCAAACGAACCGTACTTTGAACTTGTATTGTTCACATTATTAGGTATTCGGAGCAGTGGGCAGCTTCCAGTGAGCAGGTTCAGAGTCCGTGTCCTCGCTCAGGAGGCCAACTGGCACCTCTCCAGTTAAACTGTCCACACTCCGTACTTGGTTGGTCCGGGGATTTGAACCGGCGACCCTCTGGTTCCCAAGCCAAGTCCCCACGGACTGAGCTACTGCCGCCACAAAACTCAAGTTCACAGTATGTTCAAGGTGTGAAGGTTAACACGGTTTCTACAAAACCGGTAACACAATCACTCATCGTTGCTGCCAGTCACTGAAACATATTTTTACCTTACAAAATATATACAAAGATTATATTTCATATTTTGCTACATGTATACATCCCTGTAAGGAGGAGGACAGCATAAGCTTAATTTCACTTGATTTTTTTGATTCTCAAATCATTGCATGCAGTCAGGCTATCGACTGAACCGACGTCGTTCAGTCTACGGGAGGAGCAGTAAAACAGTTTGACCCTGACCTCCTGAGCTGCTGGAACTTGGCTTCGTATGGTGGAGCAGAAGTGTAGGTGCTCGCTGGAGGTGGAGGGCAGCGGCAGCCTGGACAGAGTCTGCAGGATGGAGATACACGAGGGCAGCCGCTGGACCACAGACAGGAACTCCTGAACAAACTCATCTATCTCCTGCAAGGAGCGCACAGAGCACAGAGTCAGCTTCAAAAGACAACATGTTCATGTTTTGAGACGTCACTGTTATCCTTTTAGTATTTCTTTGATTAGCTAGTTTATGCATGAGTTTACTTTTATGGTGTAACTTTATAATAAATCAAGCTGCTGGTGGACTAATTATAAGGCCTGTCTGATTTATTCTCAACAGAAGTTGCTCACACACCCTGAACCTGCATGTAGGTCTGGTGGAGATTCTGTACAGTAGTTGAATCCTTAATAGGTTCCCCTGTAGGCAGAGAGCTGCCAGGGTTAATGAATAGTGTCATCATGGCCCAAGGCCCCAGATGAACATGACAGATGTCAGAATGTAATGGAAGCAGGGACTCCCTTTCACTTGCTAATAAGGTCAGCTGATCGAGCGCTTCACCAAGGTAACGACAATATGACGCCAGGCCGCTTGGACGGAGCTTCATGAATGGACTCACATCATGAATAACATCTCCCGACTGAATGAGCGGAGCACAAAGAACAATATCTTCCACACAAATAGGTTGGAAAAAAAAAATAAGATATTGGCCTGTAGTAGTTTCATCATATACGGAGTATATTAGTGTGCGACTTCAGCTAGACATAAGCCAGAAGAACTGAGCTTGTATCTGGTGTGGATGTGCTCACACTACCATGTCATTGAGACTGTATTAAACCCTCTGACTGATCATAAGACTGGCTTCATAAGATCTGTTTCAGATACTTCTGTGTTCTGAATGGTTAAAGGAACTTCAGTTTCCTCAACCTGGACTCTATTCTCTCAGTTTTATGTCTAAGATGTCTAACGGGGACAACAGTTTCTGAAACAGGTCCAGTACTGAGGGAGAACGCTGCAGACGGCAGCCGCTAAACCAGCTGGAAGGTAATCGCTCGGGGCAACTCCTCACCGTCAGTGTACGTCCACTAAAACTTCTTGTTGTTGCATCCGACAGGCTCAGATTGTTGTTAGACACTTATAATAAAAAGGTTTTTCTTACCTTTTGCTTCCTGTTTATTTTTTTTATTGGGTCATGTGACCTGTTGCCGGTGGAAACGTGAGTGGGAGTTGGAGAGAGGAGTTCGGTTGTGTTGGGGACAGAAAGCGTAGCTTAGTGTGTGTTCCAATCAGCGTACTTCCGTACTTCTACTCGCTATTTTGAGAAAGTACTGAGTAACTGTGTTGGATGTTCCGAAAA
>CAKAOJ020001885.1:0-26854 GCA_916701645.2 Sebastolobus alascanus
CTGCTGATGATATGAACCTCCCCAAAAGACCACAAAAAAACCTTCTTAGTTAGTCAAGGGGCGGGCTTATGTGTAGGGGGCGGGGTTAACCTTCATCAACTAATCAGGCACTCTCTGCTGAGTGATATGACACCTCTCACAAGAGCCTACGACAAACGCTTCATTAGTTAGTCAAGGGGGCGGAGCTTATGTGTAGGGGGCGGGATTAACCTTCACCAACTTATCAGGAACTTTCTGCTGAGTGATATGACACCTCTCACAAGAGTCTACGACAAACGCTTCATTAGTTAGTCAAGGGGGCGGGGCTTATGTGTAGGGGGCGGGGTTAACCTTCACCAACTTATCAGGCACTCTCTGCTGAGTGATATGACACCTCCCACAAGACTCTACGACAATCGGTTCATGACTTATGAAAGTGGGCGGGGCTAACGTATTGGGGCGGGGCCATGAGTCAATATGGACATGTATATGTCTTCAGGACTGGACCCTCATCATGTCTGAGAAATTTGGGGCAGATTGGATTATGTACAGTGTAGTAACAACAACTTCCTGTTACATGGCGAATGGCCCAAAATGGCCGCCACGCCACGGTCAGGTCGTTCAGTGAAAACTCACCATTTTGATAACTTTTCATCCTTAAGGTCTTAAGATGGTCCTGACCAAATTACAAGTCGATCCGATGAAGTCTGTCGGAGGAGTTCGTTAAAGTACACGGCCTATAAAACGCCAAAAACGGGCGAAAATGGTCGAAAATCGTATGTTATATTCAAAATGGCTGACTTCCTGTTGAATTTTGGGCATACCTACCAGAGGCTTTTTTGTGCGTCTCCACATGATACATCTGTCTGCCAAATTTCATACTTGTAGGTAAAACCGGAGAACCGATATCAAGTTTTCCAATTTTCTAGGGGGCGCTAGAGAGCCATTTTGCAAAATCCGAATCTGAGACCCTTAAAATATCAAATTTTTCACCGTGACTGATAAGTGTGCCAAGTTTCACAACTTTTCCAGCATGGCAAGGGCCTCAAAAAGGCGATTCATTTGAGAGAAAAAGAAAAAGAATAATAATAAGAATTCCTTCAGTTTCAAGAGGGCCTTCGCTGGCCCGACGTTGTCGGTGCTCGGGCCCTAATTAAAGCTGCAAGCAGCGATGAACGGGCCCGAGCACCTCTCCGTGCGTCGGGGGTACTTGCGGGACGCCGACTGACGCGGCCGGGCACAAGGAAACCGGAACTCCGACGAGCTCAACGACGTCTGCCACAAGACTCTATGACAAACGGAGTTATGAAAGAGGGCGGGGCTAATGTGTAGTGGGCGGGGTTAACCTTCACCAACTTATCAGGCACTCTCTGCTGAGTGATATGACACCTCTCACAAGAGCCTACGACAAACGCTTCATTAGTTAGTCAAGGGGGCGGAGCTTATGTGTAGGGGGCGGGATTAACCTTCACCAACTTATCAGGAACTTTCTGCTGAGTGATATGACACCTCTCACAAGAGCCTACGACAAACGCTTCATTAGTTAGTCAAGGGGGCGGGGCTTATGTGTAGGGGGGCGGGGTTAACCTTCACCAACTAATCAGGCACTCTCTGCTGAGTGATATGACACCTCTCACAAGAGCCTACGACAAACGCTTCATTAGTTAGTCAAGGGGGCGGGGCTTGTGTGTAGGGGGTGGGGTTAACCTCACCAACTAATCAGGCACTCTCTGCTGAGTGATATCACACCTCTCACAAGAGCCTACGACAAACGCTTCATTAGTTAGTCAAGGGGGCGGGGCTTATGTGTAGGGGGCGGGGTTAACCTTCACCAACTAATCAGGCACTCTCTGCTGAGTGATATGACACCTCTCACAAGAGCCTATGACAAACGCTTCATTAGTTAGTCAAGGGGGCGGAGCTTATGTGTAGGGGGCGGGATTAACCTTCACCAACTTATCAGGAACTTTCTGCTGAGTGATATGACACCTCTCACAAGAGTCTACGACAAAGGCTTCATTAGTTAGTCAAGGGGGCGGGGCTTATGTGTAGGGGGCGGGGTTAACCTTCACCAACTTATCAGGCACTCTCTGCTGAGTGATATGACACCTCCCACAAGACTCTACGACAATCGGTTCATGACTTATGAAAGTGGGCGGGGCTAATGTATTGGGGCGGGGCCATGAGTCAATATGGACATGTATATGTCTTCAGGACTGGACCCTCATCATGTTTGAGAAATTTGGGGCAGATCGGATTATGTACAGTGTAGTAACAACAACTTCCTGTTTCATGGCGAATGGCCCAAAATGGCCGCCACGCCACGGTCAGGTCGTTCAGTGAAAACTCACCATTTTGATAACTTTTCATCCTTAAGGTCTAAAGATGGTCCTGACCAAATTACAAGTCGATCCGATGAAGTCTGTCGGAGGAGTTCGTTAAAGTACACGGCCTTGAAAAGGCCAAAAACGGGCAAAAATGGGCGAAAATCGTATATTATATTCAAAATGGCTGACTTCCTGTTGAATTTTGGGCATACCTACCAGAGGCTTTTTTGTGCGTCTCCACATGATACATCTGTCTGCCAAATTTCATACTTGTAGGTAAAACCGGAGAACCGATATCAAGTTTTCCAATTTTGTAGGGGGCGCTAGAGAGCCATTTTGCAAAATCCAAATCTGAGACCCTTAAAATATCAAATTTTTCACCGCTTCTGATAAGTATGCCAAGTTTCACAACTTTTCCAGCATGGCAAGGGCCTCAAAAAGGCGATTCATTTGAGAGAAAAAGAAAAAGAAAAAGAATAATAATAAGAATTCCTTCAGTTTCAATAGGGTCCTCGGACCCGACTTCGTCGGTGCTCGGGCCCTAATAATAAGAATTCCTTCAGTTTCAATAGGGCCTTCGCTGGCCCGACGTTGTCGGTGCTCGGGCCCTAATTAAAGCTGCAAGCAGCGATGAACGGGCCCGAGCACCTCTCCGCGCGTCAGGGGTACTGGCGGGACGCCGACTGATGCGGCCGGGCACAAGGAAACCGGAACTCTGACGAGCGCAACGACGTCTGTCACAAGATTCTACGACAAACGGAGTTTTGAAAGGGGGCGGGGCTTATGTGTAGGGGGCGGGGTTAATCTTCACCAACTTATCAGGCACTCTCTGCTGAGTGATATGACACCTCTCACAAGAGTATACGACAAACCGTTAATGAGTTATGAAAGGGGGCGGGGCTTATGTGTAGGGGGCGGGGTTAACCTTCACCAACTTATCCGGCACACTCTGCTGAGTGATATGACACCTCTCACAAGGGTCTACGACAAACGGTTTATTAGTTAGTCAAGGGGGCGGGGCTTATGTTTAGGGGGCGGGGTTAACCTTCACCAACTAATCAGGCACTCTCTGCTGAGTGATATGACACCTCTCACAAGAGCCTACGACAAATGCTTCATTAGTTAGTCAAGGGGGCGGAGCTTATTTGTAAGGGGCGGGATTAACCTCCACCAACTTATAAGGAACTTTCTGCTGAGTGATATGACACCTCTCACAAGAGTCTACGACAAACACTTCATTAGTTAGTCAAGGGGGCGGGGCTTATGTGTAGGGGGCGGGGTTAACCTTCACCAACTTATCAGGCACTCTCTGCTGAGTGATATGACACCTCCCACAAGACTCTACGACAATTGGTTCATTACTTATGAAAGTGGGCGGGGCTAACGTATTGGGGCGGGGCCATGAGTCAATATGGACATGTATATGTCTTCAGGACTGTACCCTCATCATGTCTGAGAAATTTGGGGCAGATCGGATTATGTACAGTGTAGTTACAACAACTTCCTGTTTCATGGCGAATGGCCCAAAATGGCCGCCACGCCACGGTCAGGTCGTTCAGTGAAAACTCACCATTTTGATAACTTTTCATCCTTAAGGTCTTAAGATGGTCCTGACCAAATTACAAGTCGATCCGATGAAGTCTGTCGGAGGAGTTCGTTAAAGTACACGGCCTATAAAACGCCAAAAACGGGCAAAAATGGGCGAAATTCGCACATTAAATTCAAGATGGCTGACTTCCTGTTGAGTTTTGGGCATACCTACCAGAGACTTTTTTGTGCGTCTCCACATGATACATCTGTCTGCCAAATTTCATACTTGTAGGTAAAACCGGAGAACGGATATCAAGTTTTCCAATTTTCTAGGGGGCGCTAGAGAGCCATTTTGCAAAATCCGAATCCGAGACCCTTAAAATATCAAATTTTTCACCGCTTCTGACAAGTGTGCCAAGTTTCACAACTTTTCCAGCATGGCAAGGGCCTCAAAAAGGCGATTCATTTGAGAGAAGAAAAAGAATAATAATAATAATAATAAGAATTCCTTCAGTTTCAAGAGGGCCTTCGCTGGCCCGACGTTGTCGGTGCTCGGGCCCTAATAATAATAATAATTAAAGCTGCAAGCAGCGATGAACGGGCCCGAGCACCTCTCCGCGCGTCGGGGGTACTGGCGGGACGCCGACCGACGCGGCCGGGCACAATGAAACCGGAACTCAGACGAGCGCAACGACGTCTGCCACAAGACTCTACGAAAAACGGAGTTATGAAAGGGGGCGGGGCTAATGTGTAGGGGGCGGGGATCACCTTCACCAACTTAACAGGCACTGTCTGCTGGGTGATATGACACCTCTCACAAGAGTCTACGACAAACGGTTAATTAGGTAGTCAAGGGGGCGGGGCTTATGTGTAGGGGAAGGGGTTAACCTTCACCAATTTATCAGGCACTCTCTGCTGAGTAATATGACACCTCTCACAAGAGTCTATGAAAAACGCTTCATTAGTTAGTCAAGGGGGCGGGGCTTATGTGTAGGGGGCGGGGATTACCGTCACCAATGAAACATGGACTCTCTGCTGAGTGATATGACACCTCTCACAAGAGTCTACGACAAACCGTTAATGAGTTATGAAAGGGGGCGGGGCTTGTGTGTAGGGGGCGGGGTTAACCTTCACCAACTAATCAGGCACTCTCTGCTGAGTGATATGACACCTCTCACAAGAGCCTACGACAAAAGCTTCATTAGTTAGTCAAGGGGGCGGAGCTTATGTGTAGGGGGCGGGATTAACCTTCACCAACTTATCAGGAACTTTCTGCTGAGTGATATGACACCTCTCACAAGAGTCTACGACAAACGCTTCATTAGTTAGTCAAGGGGGCGGGGCGTATGTGTAGGGGGCGGGGTTAACCGTCACCAACTTATCAGGCACTCTCTGCTGAGTGATATGACACCTCCCACAAGACTCTACGACAATCGGTTCATGACTTATGAAAGTGGGCGGGGCTAACGTATTGGGGCGGGGCCATGAGTCAATATGGACATGTATATGTCTTCAGGACTGGACCCTCATCATGCCTGAGAAATTTGGGGCAGATCGGATTATGTACAGTGTAGTTAAAACAACTTCCTGTTTCATGGCGAATGGCCAAAAATGGCCGCCACGCCACGGTCAGGTCGTTCAGTGAAAACTCACCATTTTGATAACTTTTCATCCTTAAGGTCTTAAGATGGTCCTGACCAAATATCAAGTCGATCCGATGAAGTCTGTCGGAGGAGTTCGTTAAAGTACACGGCCTATAAAACGCGAAAAATGGGCAAAAATGGGCAAAATTCGCACATGAAATTCAAGATGGCTGACTTCCTGTTGAGTTTTGGTCATACCTTCAAGAGGCTTTTTTGTGTGTCTCCACATGATACATCTGTCTGCCAAATTTCATACTTGTAGGTAAAACCGGAGAACGGATATCAAGTTTTCCAATTTTCTAGGGGGCGCTAGAGAGCCGTTTTGCAAAATCCGAATCTGAGACCCTTAAAATATCAAATTTTTCACCGCTTCTGATAAGTGTGCCAAGTTTCACAACTTTTCCAGCATGGCAAGGGCCTCAAAAAGGTGATTCATTTGAGAGAAAAAGAAAAAGAAAAAGAAAAAGAATAATAATTAAAGCTGCAAGCAGCGATGAACGGGCCCGAGCACCTCTCCGCGCGTCGGGGGTACTGGCTGGACGCCGACTGCTGCGGCCGGGCACAAGGAAACCGGAACTCCGACGAGCTCAACGACGTCTGCCAGAAGACTCTACGACAAACGGTGTTATGAAAAGGGGCGGGGCTAATGTGTAGGGGGCGGGGTTAACCTTCACCAACTTATCAGGCACTCTCTGCTGAGTGATATGACACCTCTCAGAAAAGTCTACGACAAACGGTTCATTAGTTAGTCAAGGGGGCGGGGCTTATGTGTAGGGGGGCGGGGTTAGCCTTCACCAACTTATCAGGCTCTCTCTGTTGAGTGATATGACACCTCTCACAAGAGTCTACGACAAACGCTTCATTAGTTAGTCAAGGGGGCGGAGCTTATGTGTAGGGGGCGGGATTAACCTTCACCAACTTATCAGGAACTTTCTGCTGAGTGATATGACAACTCTCACAAGAGTCTACGACAAACGCTTCATTAGTTAGTCAAGGGGGCGGGGCTTATGTGTAGGGGGCGGGGTTAACCATCACCAACTTATCAGGCACTCTCTGCTGAGTGATATGACACCTCCCACAAGACTCTACGACAATCGGTTCGAGACTTATGAAAGGGGGCGGGGCTTATGTGTAGGGGGCGGGGTTAACCGTCACCAACTTATCAGGCACTCTCTGCTGAGTGATATGACATCTCCCACAAGACTCTACGACAATCGGTTCAAGACTTATGAAAGGGGGCGGGGCTTATGTGTAGGGGGCGGGGTTAACCTTCACCAACTTATCAGGCACTCTCTGCTGAGTGATATGACACCTCCCACAAGACTCTACGACAATCGGTTAATGACTTATGAAAGGGGGCGGGGCTAACATATTGGGGCGGGGCCATGAGTCAATATGGACATGTATATGTCTTCAGGACTGGACCCTCAGCATGTCTGAGAAATTTGGGGCAGATCGGATTATGTACAGTGTAGTTACAACAACTTCCTGTTTCATGGCGAATGGCCCAAAATGGCCGCCACGCCAAGGACAGGTCGTTCAGTGAAAACTCACCATTTTGATAACTTTTCATCCTTAAGGTCTTAAGATGGTCCTGACCAAATATCAAGTCGATCGGATTAAATTTGTAGGAGGAGTTCGTTAAAGTACGCGACCTATAAAACGCTAAAAATGGGCGAAAATCGCATATTATATTCAAAATGGCTGACTTCCTGTTGAATTTTGGGCATACCTCCAAGAGGCTTTTTTGTGCGTCTCCACATGATACATCTGTCTGCCAAATTTCATACTTGTAGGTAAAACCGGAGAACGGATATCAAGTTTTCCAATTTTCTAGGGGGCGCTAGAGAGCCATTTTACAAAACCCGAATCTGAGACCCTTAAAATATCAAATTTTTCACCGTGACTGATAAGTGTGCCAAGTTTAACAACTTTTCCAGCATGGCAAGGGCCTCAAAAAGGCGATTCATTTGGGAGGAGAAAAAGAAGAAAAATAATAATCCTTTCAGTTTCAATAGGGCCTTCGCTGGCCCGACGTTGTCGGTGCTCGGGCCCTAATAAGAATTCCTTCAGTTTCAATAGGGCCTTCGCTGGCCCGACGTTGTCGGTGCTCGGGCCCTAATTAAAGCTGCAAGCAGCGATGAACGGGCCCGAGCACCTCTACGCGCGTTTGGGGTACGCGCGTGACGCCAACCGACGAGGCCAGGCACAATGAAACCGGAACTCTGACGAGCACAATGACGTAGATCACACAATGTAAATTTCATGTGAATCGGATGATGTTTGTCACGTAACGCTGACTTCCTGTTGCCAGTAGGTGGCGCTATGACTATGAGTCAATATTGCAATGTAGATGTCCTCAGATCTGGACTACTATGTGGTATTTCAAGTTTGGGGCAGATTGGAAAAAGTACAGTCGAGTTACAACATTTTGTCTTTCAATGGCGAGTCATGCAAATTCTCCGCCACGCCACGTCAACGTCGTTTCAAAAAACCTCACGATTTGAATAACTTTTCATCACAAAGGTCTTCAGATTGTACTGACCAAATCTGAAGTTGATCGGGTTAAGTCTCTAGGAGCAGTTCGTTAAAGTACAAAGCCTGGAAATAGCCAAAAATATACGAAAAATTCACACAAAAATCAAGATGACCGACTTCCTGTTGGGTTTAGAGCATGGCACCAAGAGACTTTTTTTTAAGTCTACGGGTGATACATGTGCCTACCAAATCTCGAACATCTAGGTCAAACGTACCGCGAGGGCTGCTTTGTTGAAATTTTGTAGGGGGCGCTATTGAGCCCCCTTGCCACACACAAGCACCAAAACCATATCTGTTAACATATTTTAGCGCCGTTAATGAGTGTGCCAAGTTTTGTTTGTTTTTAAGCAATCCTAGCACCTCAAAAGCAACTTCCTGTTTCATGGCGAACAATACGTCGCCACGGCAACGGCATTTCACGAAAATACAAAACCTTCGCTGTCTGGCATCATGAAGGTCTTACCATTGTTGTGACCAAATTTGAGGTGGATCTGGTTAACCTGCTAACAGTAGTACACCAAAATATGGCGACAGTAACTTCCTGTTGCCACTAGGTGGCGCTATGAGTATGATTGAAAATTAGACTGTAGATGTCTTCAGGCCGGGACGATCATCAAATGTTATTAATTTGGATAAGATCTGACCATCTGGAGTTGAGTTACAGCGGTTTGTTTTTTCATGGCGACTCATCGAAATTCGCCATATCACCACGGTGCCGCCATTTGATGAAAACTCACAATTTTCGAAAGGAAGCATCATCAAGGTCTTAAGGCTTTTCTCACCTAATTTGAGGTAAGATGTGATTAATTTCTGAGGAGATGGCACATCAACGTGTACAACATGACATTTCCTGTTACCACTAGGTGGCGCTATGACTGCGAGCCAAAATTTGCATGTGGATGTCATCAGGCCAGGACCCTCATCACACATGCGAAATTTAGAGCAGATTGGAAAATGTATGCCAAAGTTACAGCAACTTCCTGTTTTTTGGCGAAAGGCGCTTTTTCGCCGCCACGCCACGGTCAGGTCGTTCAGTGAAAACTCACCAATTGAATAACTTTTCATCCTTAAGGTCTTAAGATGGTCCTGACCAAATTTCAAGTCGATCTGATGAAATCTGGAGGAGGAGTTCGTTAAAGTACACGGCCTATAAAACGCAAAAAATGGGCAAAATCGCATATAAAATCCAATATGGCTGACTTCCTGTTGAGTTTTGGCCATACCTCCAAGAGGCTTTTTTGTGCGTCTCAACATGTTACATCTGTGTGCCAAATTTCATACTTGTAGGTGAAACCGGAGCGAGGGGCTCAAGTCTGCCAATTTTCTAGGAGGCGCTAGCGAGTCATTTTGCAACACCCGAGACCGAGACCCTTAAAATATCAAATTTTTCACCGCGTCTGATAGGTTTGCAAAGTTTAACAACTTTTCCAGCATGGCAAAGGCCTCAAAAACGCGATTCATTTTAAGAATAATAATAATAATAATAATAAGTCGGTGCTCGGGCCCTAATAATAAGAATTCCTTCAGTTTCAATAGGGCCTTCGCTGGCCCGACGTTGTCGGTGCTCGGGCCCTAATTAAAGCTGCAAGCAGCGATGAACGGGCCCGAGCACCTCTCCGCGCGTCGGGGGTACTGGCGGGACGCCGATTGACGCGGCCGGGCACAATGAAACCGGAACTCTGACGAGCGCAACGACTTCAGCCACAAGACTCTACGACAAACGGTGTTATGAAAAGGGGCGGGGCTAATGTGTAGTGGGCGGGGTTAACCTTCACCAACTTATCAGACACTCTCTGCTGAGTGATATGACACCTCTCACAAGAGCCTACGACAAACGCTTCTTTGGTTAGTCAAGGGGGCGGAGCTTATGTGTAGGGGGCGGGATTAACCTTCACCAACTTATCAGGAACTTTCTGCTGAGTGATATGACACCTCTCACAAGGTTATACAACAAATGGTTAATTAGTTAGTCAAGGGGGCGGGGCTTATGTGTAGGGGGCGGGGTTAACCTTCACCAACTAATCAGGCACTCTCTGCTGAGTGATATGACACCTCTCACAAGAGCCTACGACAAACGCTTCATTAGTTAGTAAAGGGGGCGGAGCTTATGTGTAGGGGGCGGGATTAACCTTCACCAACTTATCAGGAACTTTCTGCTGAGTGATATGACACCTCTCACAAGAGTCTACGACAAACGCTTCATTAGTTAGTCAAGGGGGCGGGGCTTATGTGTAGGGGGCGGGGTTAACCGTCACCAACTTATCAGGCACTCTCTGCTGAGTGATATGACACCTCCCACAAGACTCTACGACAATCGGTTCATGACTTATGAAAGTGGGCGGGGCTAACGTATTGGGGCGGGGCCATGAGTCAATATGGACATGTATATGTCTTCAGGACTGGACCCTCATCATGTCTGAGAAATTTGGGGCAGATCGGATTATGTACAGTGTAGTTCCAACAACTTCCTGTTTCATGGCGAATGGCCCAAAATGGCCGCCACGCCACGGTCAGGTCGTTCAGTGAAAACTCACCATTTTGATAACTTTTCATCCTTAAGGTCTTAAGATGGTCCTGACCAAATTACAAGTCGATCCGATGAAGTCTGTAGGAGGAGTTCGTTAAAGTACGCGACCTAGAAAACGCCAAAAACGGGCAAAAATGGGCGAAATTCGCACATTAAATTCAAGATGGCTGACTTGCTGTTGAGTTTTGGGCATACCTTCAAGAGGCGTTTTTGTGCGTCTCCACATGTTACATCTCTCTGCCAAATTTCATACATGTAGGTGAAACCGGAGGGAGGGGCTCAACTTTTCCAATTTTCTAGGGGGCGCTAGCGAGCCATTTTGCAACACCCGAATCGGAGACCCTTAAAATATCAAATTTTTCACCGAGTCTGACAAGTGTGCCAAGTTTAACAACTTTTCCAGCATGGCAAGGGCCTCAAAAACGCGATTCATTTGAGAGAAGAAAAAGAAAAAGAAAAAGAATTAAAGCTGCAAGCAGCGATGAACGGGCCCGAGCACCTCTCCGCGCGTCGGGGGTACTTGCGGGACGCCGACTGACGCGGCCGGGCACAAGGAAACCGGAACTCCGACGAGCTCAACGACGTCTGCCACAAGACTCTATGACAAACGGAGTTATGAAAGAGGGCGGGGCTAATGTGTAGTGGGCGGGGTTAACCTTCACCAACTTATCAGGCACTCTCTGCTGAGTGATATGACACCTCTCACAAGAGCCTACGACAAACGCTTCATTAGTTAGTCAAGGGGGCGGAGCTTATGTGTAGGGGGCGGGATTAACCTTCACCAACTTATCAGGAACTTTCTGCTGAGTGATATGACACCTCTCACAAGAGCCTACGACAAACGCTTCATTAGTTAGTCAAGGGGGCGGGGCTTATGTGTAGGGGGCGGGGTTAACCTTCACCAACTAATCAGGCACTCTCTGCTGAGTGATATGACACCTCTCACAAGAGCCTACGATAAACGCTTCATTAGTTAGTCAAGGGGGCGGGGCTTGTGTGTAGGGGGTGGGGTTAACCTCACCAACTAATCAGGCACTCTCTGCTGAGTGATATCACACCTCTCACAAGAGCCTACGACAAACGCTTCATTAGTTAGTCAAGGGGGCGGGGCTTATGTGTAGGGGGCGGGGTTAACCTTCACCAACTAATCAGGCACTCTCTGCTGAGTGATATGACACCTCTCACAAGAGCCTATGACAAACGCTTCATTAGTTAGTCAAGGGGGCGGAGCTTATGTGTAGGGGGCGGGATTAACCTTCACCAACTTATCAGGAACTTTCTGCTGAGTGATATGACACCTCTCACAAGAGTCTACGACAAACGCTTTATTAGTTAGTCAAGGGGGCGGGGCTTATGTGTAGGGGGCGGGGTTAACCTTCACCAACTTATCAGGCACTCTCTGCTGAGTGATATGACACCTCCCACAATACTCTACGACAATCGGTTCATGACTTATGAAAGTGGGCGGGGCTAACGTATTGGGGCGGGGCCATGAGTCAATATGGACATGTATATGTCTTCAGGACTGGACCCTCATCATGTCTGAGAAATTTGGGGCAGATCGGATTATGTACAGTGTAGTTACAACAACTTCCTGTTTCATGGCGAATGGCCCAAAATGGCCGCCACGCCACGGTCAGGTCGTTCAGTGAAAACTCACCATTTTGATAACTTTTCATCCTTAAGGTCTTAAGATGGTCCTGACCAAATATCAAGTCGATCGGATTAAGTCTGTAGGAGGAGTTCGTTAAAGTACACGTCCTATAAAACGCGAAAAACGGGCAAAAATGGACGAAATTCGCACATTAAATTCAAGATGGCTGACTTCCTGTTGAGTTTTGGGCATACCTTCAAGAGGCTTTTTTGTGCGTCTCCACATGTTACATCTCTCTGCCAAATTTCATACTTGTAGGTGAAACCGGAGGACGGATATCAAGTTTTCCAATTTTCTAGGGGGCGCTAGCGAGCCATTTTGCAAAATCCAAATCTGAGACCCTTAAAATATCAAATTTTTCACCGCTTCTGATAAGTATGCCAAGTTTCACAACTTTTCCAGCATGGCAAGGGCCTCAAAAAGGCGATTCATTTGAGAGAAAAAGAAAAAGAAAAAGAATAATAATAAGAATTCCTTCAGTTTCAATAGGGTCCTCGGACCCGACTTCGTCGGTGCTCGGGCCCTAATAATAAACACTACAGTTTCAATAGGGCCTTCGCTGGCCCGACGTTGTCGGTGCTCGGGCCCTAATAATAAACGCTACAGTTTCAATAGGGCCTTCGCTGGCCCGACGTTGTCGGTGCTCGGGCCCTAATTAAAGCTGCAAGCAGCGATGAACGGGCCCGAGCACCTCTCCGCGCGTCGGGGGTACTGGCGGGACGCCGACTGACGCGGCCGGGCACAATGAAACCGGAACTCTGACGAGAGCAACGACGTCTGCCACAAGACTCTACGACAAACGGTGTTATGAAAGGGGGCGGTGCTAATGTGTAGGGGGCAGGGATCACCTTCACCAACTTATCAGGCACTCTCTGCTGAGTGGTATGACACCTCTCACAAGAGTCTACGACAAACGCTTCATTAGTTAGTCAAGGGGGCGGGGCTTGTGTGTAGGGGGCGGGGAGAACCTTCACCAATGAAACATGAACTCTCTGCTGAGTGATATGATACCACCCACGAGATTCTACGACAAACGGTTCATGAGTTATGAAAGGGGGCGTGGCTAACGTATTGGGGCGTGGCCATGAGTCAATATGGACATGTATATGTCTTCAGGACTGGACCCTCATCATGCCTGAGAAATTTGGGGCAGATCGGATTATGTACAGATTTGTTACAACAACTTCCTGTTTCATGGCGAATGGCCCAAAATGGCCGCCACGCCACGGTCAGGTCGTTCAGTGAAAACTCACCATTTGAATAACTTTTCATCACAAAGGTCTTCAGATTGTACTGACCAAATCTGAAGTTGATCGGGTTAAGTCTGTAGGAGGAGGTCGTTAAAGTACAAAGCCTGGAAATGGCCAAAAATATACGAAGAATTCAAACAAAAATCAAGATGGCCGACTTCCTGTTGGGTTTAGAGCATGGCACCAAGAGACTTTTTTTTAAGTCTACAGATGATACATGTGCCTACCAAATCTGAAACATCTAGGTCAAACGTATCGCGAGGGCTGCTTTGTTGAAGTTTTGTAGGGGGCGCTATTGAGCCCCCTTGCCACACACAAGCACAAAAACCATATCTATTAACATATTTTAGCACCGTTAATGAGTGTGCCAAGTTTCGTTTGTTTTAAAGCAATCCTAGCACCTCAAAAACAACTTCCTTTTTGATGGCGAACAATACGTTGCCACGGCAACGGCATTTCACGAAAATTCAAAACCTTCGCTGGCTGGCATCATGAAGGTCTTACCATTGTTGTGAACAAATTTGAGGTGGATCTGGTTAACCTGCTAAGAGTAGTACACCAAAATATCACGACAGTTATGTCCTGTTGCCAACAGGTGGCGCTATGAGTATGATTGAAAATTAGACTGTAGATGTCTTCAGGCCAGGACGCTCATCAAATGTTATTAATTTTGATAAGATCTGACCATCTGGAGTCGAGTTACAGCGGTTTGTTTGTTCATGGCGTCTCATCGAAATTCGCCATACCACCACGGCGCCGCCATTCGATGAAAACTCACAGTTTTCGAAAGGAAGCATCATCAAGGTCTTAAGGCTTTTCTCACCTAGTTTGAGATAGATGTGATTAATTTCTGAGGCAGAGGACATCAACGTGTACAACATGAGATTTCCTGTTACCAATAGGTGGCGCTATGACTGCAAGCCAAAATTTGCATGTGGATGTCATCAGGCCAGGACCCTTATCACACATGAGAAATTTAGAGCAGATTGGAAAATGTATGCCAAAGTTACAACAACTTCCTGTTTTTTGGCGAAAGGCGCTTTTTCGCCGCCACGCCACGGTCAGGTCGTTCAGTGAAAACTCACCATTTGAATAACTTTTCATCCTTAAGGTCTTAAGATGGTCCTGACCAAATTTCAAGTCGCTCTGAAAAAAATTGTAGGAGGAGTTCGTTAAAGTACGCGACCTATAAAACGCCAAAAATGGGCGAAAATCGCATATTATATTCAAAATGGCTGACCTCCTGTTGAATTTTGGGCATACCTCCCAGAGGCTTTTTTGTGCGTCTCCACATGCTACATCTGTCTGCCAAATTTCATACTTGTAGGTAAAACCGGAGAACGGATATCAACTTTTTCAATTTTCTAGGGGGCGCTAGAGAGCCATTTTGCAAAACCCGAATCTGAGACCCATAAAATATCAAATTTTTCACCGCGTCTGACAAATGTGCCAAATTTAACAACTTTTCCAGCATGTTAAGGTCCTCAAAAAGGCGATTCATTTGGGAGGAGAAAAAGAAAAATAATAATCCCTTCAGTTTCAATAGGGTCCTCGGACCCGACTTCGTCGGTGCTCGGGCCCTAATAATAAACCTTACAGTTTCAATAGGGTCCTCGGACCCGACTTCGTCGGTGCTCGGGCCCTAATAATAATAATTAAAGCTGCAAGCAGCGATGAACGGGCCCGAGCACCTCTCCGCGCGTCGGGGGTACTGGCGGGACGCCGACTGACGCGGCCGGGCACAATGAAACCGGAACTCCGACGAGAGCAACGACGTCTGCCACAAGACTCTACGACAAACGCAGTTATGAAAGGGGGCGGGGCTAATGTGTAGGGGGCAGGGATCACCTTCACCAACTTATCAGGCACTCTCTGCTGAGTGGTATGACACCTCTCACAAGAGTCTACGACAAACGCTTCATTAGTTAGTCAAGGGGGCGGGGCTTGTGTGTAGGGGGCGGGGAGAACCTTCACCAATGAAACATGAACTCTCTGCTGAGTGATATGATACCACCCACGAGATTCTACGACAAACGGTTCATGAGTTATGAAAGGGGGCGTGGCTAACGTATTGGGGCGTGGCCATGAGTCAATATGGACATGTATATGTCTTCAGGACTGGACCCTCATCATGCCTGAGAAATTTGGGGCAGATCGGATTATGTACAGATTTGTTACAACAACTTCCTGTTTCATGGCGAATGGCCCAAAATGGCCGCCACGCCACGGTCAGGTCGTTCAGTGAAAACTCACCATTTGAATAACTTTTCATCACAAAGGTCTTCAGATTGTACTGACCAAATCTGAAGTTGATCGGGTTAAGTCTGTAGGAGGAGTTCGTTAAAGTACAAAGCCTGGAAATGGCCAAAAATATACGAAGAATTCAAACAAACATCAAGATGGCCGACTTCCTGTTGGGTTTAGAGCATGGCACCAAGAGACTTTTTTTTAAGTCTACGGATGATACATGTGCCTACCAAATCTCAAACATCTAGGTCAAACGTACCGCGAGGGCTGCTTTGTTGAAGTTTTGTAGGGGGCGCTATTGAGCCCCCTTGCCACATACAAGCACAAAAACCATATCTATTAACATATTTTAGCACCGTTAATGAGTGTGCCAAGTTTCGTTTGTTTTAAAGCAATCCTAGCACCTCAAAAACAACTTCCTTTTTGATGGCGAACAATACGTTGCCACGGCAACGGCATTTCACGAAAATTCAAAACCTTCGCTGTCTGGCATCATGAAGGTCTTACCATTGTTGTGACCAAATTTGAGGTGGATCTGGTTAACCTGCTAAGAGTAGTACACCAAAATATCACGACAGTTATGTCCTGTTGCCAACAGGTGGCGCTATGAGTATGATTGAAAATTAGACTGTAGATGTCTTCAGGCCAGGACGCTCATCAAATGTTATTAATTTTGATAAGATCTGACCATCTGGAGTCGAGTTACAGCGGTTTGTTTGTTCATGGCGTCTCATCGAAATTCGCCATACCACCACGGCGCCGCCATTCGATGAAAACTCACAGTTTTTGAAAGGAAGCATCATCAAGGTCTTAAGGCTTTTCTCACCTAGTTTGAGATAGATGTGATTAATTTCTGAGGCAGAGGACATCAACGTGTACAACATGAGATTTCCTGTTACCAATAGGTGGCGCTATGACTGCAAGCCAAAATTTGCATATGGATGTCATCAGGCCAGGACCCTTATCACACATGAGAAATTTAGAGCAGATTGGAAAATGTATGCCAAAGTTACAACAACTTCCTGTTTTTTGGCGAAAGGCGCTTTTTCGCCGCCACGCCACGGTCAGGTCGTTCAGTGAAAACTCACCATTTTGATAACTTTTCATCCTTAAGGTCTTAAGATGGTCCTGACCAAATTTCAAGTCGCTCTGAAAAAAATTGTAGGAGGAGTTCGTTAAAGTACGCGACCTATAAAACGCCAAAAATGGGCGAAAATCGCATATTATATTCAAAATGGCTGACCTCCTGTTGAATTTTGGGCATATCTCCCAGAGGCTTTTTTGTGCGTCTCCACATGATACATCTGTCTGCCAAATTTCATACTTGTAGGTGAAACCGGACCGCGGATATCAACTTTTTCAATTTTCTAGGGGGCGCTAGTGAGCCATTTTGCAAAACCCGAGTCTGAAAGCCTTAAAATATCAAATTTTTCACCATGTCTGATAAGTGTGCCAAGTTTAACAACTTTTCAAGCATGGCAAAGGCCTCAAAAACGCGATTCATTTGCCTGAAAAAGAATAATAATAATTCCTTCAGTTTCAATAGGGCCTTCGCTGGCCCGACGTTGTCGGTGCTCGGGCCCTAATAATAATAAACGCTACAGTTTCAATAGGGTCCTCGGACCCGACTTCGTCGGTGCTCGGGCCCTAATTAAAGCTGCAAGCAGCGATGAACGGGCCCGAGCACCTCTCCGCGCGTCTGGGGTACGCGCGGGACGCCAACCGACGCGGCCAGGCACAATGAAACCGGAACTCTGACGAGCACAATGACGTAGATCACACAATGTAAATTTCATGTGAATCGGATGATGTTTGTTACGTAACGCTGACTTCCTGTTGCCAGTAGGTGGCGCTATGACTATGAGTCAATATTGCCATGTAGATGTCCTCAGATCTGGACTACTATGTGGTATTTCAAGTTTGGGGCAGATTGGAAAAAGTACAGTCGAGTTACAACATTTTGTCTTTCAATGGCGAGTCATGCAAATTCTCCGCCACGCCACGTCAACGTCGTTTCAAAAAACCTCACGATTTGAATAACTTTTCATCATAAAGGTCTTCAGATTGTACTGACCAAATCTGAAGTTGATCGGGTTAGGTCTCTAGGAGCAGTTCGTTAAAGTACAAAGCCTGGAAATGGCCAAAAATATACGAAAAATTCACACAAAAATCAAGATGGCCGACTTCCTGTTGGGTTTAGAGCATGGCACCAAGAGACTTTTTGTTAAGTCTATGGGTGATACATGTGCCTACCAAATCTCGAACATCTAGGTGAAACGTACCGCGAGGGCTGCTTTGTTGAAATTTTGTAGGGGGCGCTATTGAGCCCCCTTGCCACACACAAGCACAAAAACCATATTTTTTAACATATTTTAGCGCTGTTAATGAGTGTGCCAAGTTTCGTTTGTTTTTAAGCAATCCTAGCACCTCAAAAGCAACTTCCTGTTTCATGGCGAACAATACGTCGCCATGGCAACGGCATTTCACGAAAATACAAAACCTTCGCTGTCTGGTGTCATGAAAGTCTTACCATTGTTGTGACCAAATTTGAGGTGGATCTGGTTAACCTGCTAACAGTAGTACACCAAAATATGGCGACAGTATTTTCCTGTTGCCACTAGGTGGCGCTATGAGTATGATTGAAAATTAGACTGTAGATGTCTTCAGGCCAGGACGCTCATCAAATGTAATTAATTTGTATAAGATCTGACCATCTGGAGTGGAGTTACAGCGGTTTGTTTTTTCATGGCGACTCATCGAAATTCGCCAAACCACCACTGCGCCGCCATTCGATGAAAACTCCCAATTTCCAAAAGGAAGCATCAACAAGGTCTTAAGGCTTTTCTCACCTAATTTGAGGTAGATGTGATTAATTTCTGAGGCAGGGCACATCAACGTGTACAACATGACATTTCCTGTTACCACTAGGTGGCGCTATGACTGCGAGCCAAAATTTGCATGTGGATGTCATCAGGCTAGGACCCTCATCACACATGCGAAATTTAGAGCAGATTGAAAAATGTATGCCAAAGTTACAACAACTTCCTGTTTTTTGGCGAAAGGCGCGTTTTCGCCGCCACGCCACGGTCAGGTCGTTCAGTGAAAACTCACCAATTGAATAACTTTTCATCCTTAAGGTCTTAAGATGGTCCTGACCAAATATCAAGTTGATCGGATTAAATTTGTAGGAGGAGTTCGTTAAAGTACGCGACCTATAAAACGCTAAAAATGGGCGAAAATCGCATATTAAATTAAAAATGGCTGACTTCCTGTTGAGATTTGGGCATGCCTCCAAGAGGCTTTTTTGTGCGTCTCCACATGTTACATCTCTCTGCCAAATTTCATACTTGTAGGTAAAACCGGAGGACGGATATCAATTTTTCCAATTTTCTAGGGGGCGCTAGCGAGCCATTTTGCAACACCCGAATCCGAGACCCTTAAAATATCAAATTTTTCACCGCGTCTGATAAGTGTGCCAAGTTTAACAACTTTTTGAGCATGACAAAGGCCTCAAAAACGCGATTCATTTGAGAGAAAAAGAAAAAGAAAAAGAAAAAGAAAAAGAAAAAGAAACGCTTCAGTTTCAATAGGGTCCTCGGACCCGACTTCGTCGGTGCTCGGGCCCTAATAATAATAAACATTACAGTTTCAATAGGGTCCTCGGACCCGACTTCGTCGGTGCTCGGGCCCTAATTCCTTCAGTTTCAATAGGGCCTTCGCTGGCCCGACGTTGTCGGTGCTCGGGCCCTAATAAGAATTCCTTCAGTTTCAATAGGGCCTTCGCTGGCCCGACGTTGTCGGTGCTCGGGCCCTAATTAAAGCTGCAAGCAGCGATGAACGGGCCCGAGCACCTCTCCGCGCGTCGGGGGTACTGGCGGGACGCCGACTGACGCGGCCGGGCACAATGAAACCGGAACTCTGACGAGAGCAACGACGTCTGCCACAAGACTCTACGACAAACGGTGTTATGAAAGGGGGCGGTGCTAATGTGTAGGGGGCAGGGATCACCTTCACCAACTTATCAGGCACTCTCTGCTGAGTGGTATGACACCTCTCACAAGAGTCTACGACAAACGCTTCATTAGTTAGTCAAGGGGGCGGGGCTTGTGTGTAGGGGGCGGGGAGAACCTTCACCAATGAAACATGAACTCTCTGCTGAGTGATATGATACCACCCACGAGATTCTACGACAAACGGTTCATGAGTTATGAAAGGGGGCGTGGCTAACGTATTGGGGCGTGGCCATGAGTCAATATGGACATGTATATGTCTTCAGGACTGGACCCTCATCATGCCTGAGAAATTTGGGGCAGATCGGATTATGTACAGATTTGTTACAACAACTTCCTGTTTCATGGCGAATGGCCCAAAATGGCCGCCACACCACGGTCAGGTCGTTCAGTGAAAACTCACCATTTGAATAACTTTTCATCACAAAGGCCTTCAGATTGTACTGACCAAATCTGAAGTTGATCGGGTTAAGTCTGTAGGAGGAGGTCGTTAAAGTACAAAGCCTGGAAATGGCCAAAAATATACGAAGAATTCAAACAAAAATCAAGATGGCCGACTTCCTGTTGGGTTTAGAGCATGGCACCAAGAGACTTTTTTTTAAGTCTACGGATGATACATGTGCCTACCAAATCTGAAACATCTAGGTCAAACGTATCGCGAGGGCTGCTTTGTTGAAGTTTTGTAGGGGGCGCTATTGAGCCCCCTTGCCACACACAAGCACAAAAACCATATCTATTAACATATTTTAGCACCGTTAATGAGTGTGCCAAGTTTCGTTTGTTTTAAAGCAATCCTAGCACCTCAAAAACAACTTCCTTTTTGATGGCGAACAATACGTTGCCACGGCAACGGCATTTCACGAAAATTCAAAACCTTCGCTGGCTGGCATCATGAAGGTCTTACCATTGTTGTGAACAAATTTGAGGTGGATCTGGTTAACCTGCTAAGAGTAGTACACCAAAATATCACGACAGTTATGTCCTGTTGCCAACAGGTGGCGCTATGAGTATGATTGAAAATTAGACTGTAGATGTCTTCAGGCCAGGACGCTCATCAAATGTTATTAATTTTGATAAGATCTGACCATCTGGAGTCGAGTTACAGCGGTTTGTTTGTTCATGGCGTCTCATCGAAATTCGCCATACCACCACGGCGCCGCCATTCGATGAAAACTCACAGTTTTCGAAAGGAAGCATCATCAAGGTCTTAAGGCTTTTCTCACCTAGTTTGAGATAGATGTGATTAATTTCTGAGGCAGAGGACATCAACGTGTACAACATGAGATTTCCTGTTACCAATAGGTGGCGCTATGACTGCAAGCCAAAATTTGCATGTGGATGTCATCAGGCCAGGACCCTTATCACACATGAGAAATTTAGAGCAGATTGGAAAATGTATGCCAAAGTTACAACAACTTCCTGTTTTTTGGCGAAAGGCGCTTTTTCGCCGCCACGCCACGGTCAGGTCGTTCAGTGAAAACTCACCATTTGAATAACTTTTCATCCTTAAGGTCTTAAGATGGTCCTGACCAAATTTCAAGGCGCTCTGAAAAAAATTGTAGGAGGAGTTCGTTAAAGTACGCGACCTATAAAACGCCAAAAATGGGCGAAAATCGCATATTATATTCAAAATGGCTGACCTCCTGTTGAATTTTGGGCATACCTCCCAGAGGCTTTTTTGTGCGTCTCCACATGCTACATCTGTCTGCCAAATTTCATACTTGTAGGTAAAACCGGAGAACGGATATCAACTTTTTCAATTTTCTAGGGGGCGCTAGAGAGCCATTTTGCAAAACCCGAATCTGAGACCCATAAAATATCAAATTTTTCACCGCGTCTGACAAATGTGCCAAATTTAACAACTTTTCCAGCATGTTAAGGTCCTCAAAAAGGCGATTCATTTGGGAGGAGAAAAAGAAAAATAATAATCCCTTCAGTTTCAATAGGGTCCTCGGACCCGACTTCGTCGGTGCTCGGGCCCTAATTAAAGCTGCAAGCAGCGATGAGCGGGCCCTCGCCCCTTGCGGACGTCGGGGAACACGCTGTCGCCCACTTCATGAAAGTCGGACACCGAATTTTGAGGGTATTTTCTGCGTGTGGCGCGCGTTGCCGTAAATGACCTGTTGATAACCTGTGGGGTATCCTTTAAAGGCACTTCTATGAGGGTGGGTGGCAGTACACAACCATATGCTATTGCCAGTAGGTGGCGCTATCACCATTACTCAATAATGGCACGTAAATGTCTTCAGGCCAAGACTCTTATAAAACATGTCAAATTTGGGGCTGATTGGACAATGTATAGTCAATTTACCACAACTTCCTGTTTCCTGTAGGGGGCGCTATGACTATCACTCATAATGGCACGTATATTTCTTCAGGCCGGGACTCTTATAAAACATGTCAAGTTTGAAGCTGATTGGACAATGCATAGTCAATTTATAACATTTTCCTGTTTCCTGTAGGGGGCGCTATGACTATCACTCATAATTACACAGATATGTCTTCAGGTCTGGACTATTATCCAGCTTGTGAAATTTGGGGCAGATCTGACTATATAAAGTCAAGTTAAAACAGCCTCCTGTGTCATGTCGAAACATCGAAATTCGCCGTGCCGCTACAACAACGCCGTTTCGTAAAAACACAAAAGCTTCAAAATTTAGCGTCGTGGAGGTGTTGAGATTCTGCTGCCCGACTTTGAGATGGATCTCTTGAATCCTCTAGGAGGAGTATCGTAAAGTTTAACACCTAAAAAATGACAAAATGGCGTCTTCTCACATGACCTATGACATCACCGTTCGAGCGATCAAAAATTCCTAAACAACTTTTTGTCACATTAGTTTGAGGGTTATACCATCCAAATTTGACGCGAATCCGATGAAGCCTCTAGGAGGAGTTCGTCAAAGTATGCGTAAAATGCATGAAAAACGCACAAAATTCAAGATGGCCGACTTCCGGGTGGGCGGGGCTAATGAAACCCAATGAGGAATATGTCTGAAATAATGAGCGGGATGTGCCTACCAAATTTCATGAACATAGGATCAACTATGTTGAAACTATGGCCTTCCACGCGTTAGGGGGCGCTATGGAGCCCGCTTAACGCGCTGAACCCAATGGCTGTACATTCACGTAAAGTTCACAGGTGTCCATGTTTTTGCCAACTTTCATGAGTTTTCGAGTACACCAAGGTATGCGTAAAGTCTAAAAGACACAAGGGGGCGCTATAGAGCCGACATGCCATGCCGAAGCCCAATTACACCACCATATCAAAATAAGTAGTAGTGTGCATATACGTGTAAAGTTTCATGTGTTTTTGTGCATCCTAAAGTCCTCAAACATGTGTTCGTAAATTTTAAAATCACGCAGGAAATCCAAGATGTCTGACTTCCTGTTGGCCGAAAAAATCTCAGAAATATTTAAGACGGACTTCAAGATGTGAGCAATGACATACTCGAATTTCGAGAAGATCGAAGTAACTTTTTCAAAAAACCTGCCTGCATTAGGGGGCGCTATAGAGCCCGCTGGCGACACCCGAGCCCAATCAGTACAGAACTTTGAATTTCGCAGCAGTTCTGATGCGTATTCCACTTTTCGTGAGTTTTCGTGCATCCTAAGGGCCTCAAAAACGCGATCTCCCAGCGGAAAAATAATAATAATAACCCGAGCAAAAACAATAGGTTCCTCGCACTTCGTGCCAGGACACCGTTGGGTCCTGGCACTTTCGTGCTCGGGCCCTAATAATAATAATAATAATAAACGGACCAATTACAATAGGGCCTTCGCAGACCTGCGGTCAGTGCTCGGGCCCTAATTATATTGATGGCTGGATGGACGGTAACACGTTATTATACCCATTATTAAACAAACGGCGTGTATAACTATTTGAACCTTCTGTCAGATGCGTCCCCGTCTCCTGCGGTGTGAAACGGACTCAAGAGCAAGTAAAAATAAATATAAAAATATAATTCAAAGCAGTAAACACCCGCAGCATAAATCAATCTGTCCTTCCTGCATTTGTCAGTTTAAACTGTGTCGTTTTTAGCCTGGATTATGACTTAAACTTCTTCGTATTTGTGTAATATTACCATACGATCAGCGCACTGAGCTCTGATTGGTCCGTAGATGGTGTTTTTCTTCGAGTTGATCTCTTATCTGGAACATAACCTGCTCCGGAGCAGGTTAGCCGTTCAGCGTAAGTTACCATGGAGATCTACCCCGGTAAGAAGTGATCCACCTTCGTAGGACGGAAAACACAGGGTTAACCCTGAAGTTACCTCGATAACGCCAAATCCTGCTTCGTAGTACAGGCCTCTGGGCCCGTCGACATATCAACAATCCATGGCTAGCTTTGTCACCAAACGAAGCAAGTTGGTCTGGTCTGAGTGTGTGTACGAGTGTGTGCGCCTGTCTATGTCGTTTGTCTGATGTTTGTCTCACACCGCCCCTTGCCCTATTGTTAAGCGTCTTTGAGCTCCGGAAAAGCGCTATAGAAATTGAATTTATTATTATTATTATTATTAAGTTAGATGCTAGCAGACGTGCAGAGCTAACAACGTCCCTCATCTCAAAGATGATAGCTAAAGACATGCTTCCAATCAGCTTTGTCGAAGGCGAGGGTTTTCGAAGTTCGATGGCATTTGTTGAGTTCACGGTCCCATCCAGAAAATCCATTACCGCTAAACTGGAGAAACTATATGGTGATAATGCAAGTGAGCTGCGCACCCAGTTAACGGGTGTTGAAAAAGTGTCTCTGACCACAGATTCATGGACAGCACTCACAACGGAATCATATGTAACGGTCACCTGCCATTACATACGCAACTGGGAAATACAGAGTGCTGTTCTGCAGACCAAAGCCATGCCAGAGCGGCGTACTGCTGAAAACCTGGCAAATCTGCTTTCCACCGCTACTGAACACTGGGGAATACGGGGAAAAGTCACAGCATGCGTACATGACAACGCTAGCAACATGGTGCTAGCCGACACTGAACGCCTGGAATGGGAGTCTCAGCCGTGCTTTGCACATACTCTCCAACTTGCAATAAATGACAGATTCAAGCTTCAACACATAAACCATGTGGTTGCAGCTCCCAGTTGCCTGGTTTCTCATTTCCATCACAGCACAACCGCAACACAAGCGTTGAAACAAAAGCAACAACTTCGGGGCTTGCCTGAGCACAAATTAGTGCAGTACTGCCGGACAAGGTGGAATTCTATTCACGACGTGTTCCATCGACTACTTGAGCAAAGGTGGGCAATATCTGCAGTTTTGTCAGACAGAGCGTTCACCAAACTGTCAGATGCACGGGCCCTCGAATTGACTGATGACAGCTGGAGTGTTATGGAGGAGCTCATAGCTGTGCTTCAGTCACTGAAATGTGCTACTACTGCGTTGTGTGGAGAATCTGGGGTGTCCATATCCATGGTTTTGTCATGGTCTGGCTGTGCCAGAGAGTTAAGACTGTCATATGGTCCTCCTTTTGTGTTTATTGGTTATGTTGTGATTTTGGTTTGTTTTGGATTTGGGTTCTTTTATATTTATTCATTCCAGTGTTTTCCTGTTTTATTTTGAAATTCACTCCTCCTGTGTCTTGTCTGGTTTTACTTCCTACCTTTGTTTGTTTTCCCGCCTTTTTTGATTGTCTGCCCCACCCTGATTTGTTCCACCTGTGTCTAATCACCCCTGTGTATTTAAGCCTGTGTGTTCCCCTCTCTCTTTGTCAGTTCGTTGTCGTTCCTGGTCTGATGTGGTTCTCTTGGTTTTTCCTCTTTCTAAGTGTTTTCCTGGTGTTTTTGTGTTCATGGTTTGCTGCTGATCATTTTGCTTTGTGGATGTTTTTTTGTACCCGCCTGACTGGATCAGCCACCTTTCAATCTCATGGAAAGTTTTGTTTTTTGTTTCTTCATTAAATGATTGAACTCTGTCGGCTGCCTCTTCGCCTCTCTGTATTTGGGTCCACAATTTGAACTCAGACCTGACAGGTTTACTCGGTTACAGCAACTCTTCTGTCAAAACACTTCAAAGACACACCGGGAGAGTCGTCCAATTCAATTGAGTGTCTCAATTCAAGCGCACCGTGTCCGTTTCACTGGAGCGGCGGCTTGCACCTGCCGAAGTTAGCAGCGCAGTTATTATTAGAAAATTATTTGAATAATTATCAGCGAAGATCGAATAGTATTTTTGATTGAAATGCCCATCCCTAGTCGAAAGCCCTGAAGACTGACTTCTGTGTGTGAAAACAGACAGGTTTGGTGTCTACTGTGCTGAATACTGTTTCCCCGTCGATGTGTTTCCTGTTAACGTTACCCAAACCAACCCTTAACTAACCCCAACCACCGAGGGGGGACGCTCTCATGTTAACAGGACAGAGACACTATTAGACGGGTAAAGTTAACAGACTTCGACATAACACCGGGAAGGTCCGAGTGAAATCATGCCACGTAATTTACGTTAGCTAACAGGTGCTTCTGTTGCTGGACTGTGGCCGACGGAACAATGACCCAACATACTATCACCCATGTAAAGAAATTTTTCACAGCAACAAGTGTACATTAATGTTACTCAAACTGTCAGCCTAATGTTATTTAATGTTGCATGCAAGTATTGAAGTTAGCTGAGGAGTCGACACAAAGTTTATTTGCTTGCAAGCAACTTCTGACAACACATATTAGATATAGTCGCGTTTGGCACAGCGTGAAACGGGACTAACGATAGTTTATGGTCAAGAAAGTAAGTTAAGTCACACAAAGTAATCAATTAAAATCCTAATTATTTTAACTTGCCATGTAACCGCGAGTGTGTCGTGTCCTACTGGCGGACTGTGATTGGCTGGCAGTCGATCAGACCACTCGACGTCAGCCTCCTAGAGGTTTCCTATTGGTGCCCGCCTGAAACTCGAACTTTGAAAGAATGCGCAGCATTCCTTACAAAAATAACCCACAGCCTATGTTATTTATGTTGCCTATTATACAGAAGAAGTGACATGCACATTGTATATTGTATTATATTATATTAGTTTCACAGAGGTTTGTAGAGTAATTTAGATTAAGTCTGGCTCAGTATGCTTTAAACTGTTTTTTCTTAATGCCAAATCACATTATTTTCAGTAAAGTGGATAAAATTCCACCTCATATGCACATATTCATATACAT
>CAKAOJ020001886.1:0-39326 GCA_916701645.2 Sebastolobus alascanus
TCCCCGACGTCCGCAAGGGGCGAGGGCCCGCTCATCGCTGCTTGCAGCTTTAATTATTATTATTATTATTATTATTTTTCCGCTGGGAGATCGGATTTTTGAGGCCCTTAGGATGCACGAAAACTCACGAAAAGTGGAATATGCATCAGAACTGGTGGGAAATTCAAAGTTCTGTACTGATTGGGTTGGGGTGTCGCCAGCGAGCTCCATAGCGCCCCCTAATGCAGGCAGTTTTCAGGAAAAGTTACTTCGATCTTCACGAAATTCGAGTATGTCATTGCTCACATCTTGAAGTCCGTCTTAAATATTTCTGAGATTTTTTCGGCCAACAGGAAGTCAGACATCTTGGATTTCCTGCGTGATTTTAAAATTTACGAACACATGTTTGAGGACTTTCGGATGCACAAAAACTCATGAAACTTTACACGCATATGCACACTAGGACTTACTTTGATTTGGTGGTGTAATTTGGCTTGGGCGTGGCATGTTGGCTCTCTAGCGCCCCCTTATGTCTTTTAACCTTTACGCACACTTTGTTGTACTCGAAAACTCATGAAAGTTGGCAAAAACATGGACACCTGTGAACTGTACGTGAATGTACAGCCATTGGGTTCAGCGCGTTAAGCGAGCTCCATAGCGCCCCCTACCGCGTGGAAGGCCATAGTTTCAACATAGTTGATCCTATATTCATGAAATTTGGTAGGCACATCCCGCTCATTATTTCAGACATATTCCTCTTTGGGTTTCATTAGCCCCGCCCACCAGGAAGTCGGCCATCTTGAATTTTGTGCGTTTTTCATGTAATTTATGCATACTTTGACGAACTCGTCCTAGGGACTTCATCGGATTCACGTCAAATTCGGGTGGTATAACCCTCAAACTGGTGTGACAAAAACTTGTTTAGGAATTTTTGATCGCTCGAACGGTGATGTCATAGGTCATGTGAGAAGACGCCATTTTGTCATTTTATAGGTGTGAAACTTTACGATACTCCTCCTAGAGGATTCAAGAGATCCATCTCAAAGTCGGGCAGCAGAATCTCAACACCTCGACGATGCTAAATTGCGAAGCTTTTGTGTTTTTGCGAAACGGCGTTCTTGTGGCGGCGCCGCGAATTGCGATGTTTTGACATGACACAGGAGTCTGATTTAACTTGACTTTACATCGTCCGATCTGTCCCAAATTTCACAAGCTGGATAACAGTCCAGGCTTGAAGACATATATGTAACTTTATGAGTGATAGTCATAGCGCCCCCTACAGGAAACAGGAAAATGTTATAAATTGACTATACATTGTCCAATCAGCTTCAAACTTGACATGTTTTATAAGAGTCCCGGCCTGAAGAAATATACGTGCCATTATGAGTGATAGTCATAGCGCCCCCTACAGGAAACAGGAAGTTGTGGTAAATTGACTATACATTGTCCAATCAGCCCCAAATTTGACATGTTTTATAAGAGTCTTGGCCTGAAGACATTTACGTGCCATTATTGAGTAATGGTGATAGCGCCACCTACTGGCAATAGCATATGGTTGTGTACTGCCACCCACCCTCATAGAAGTGCCTTTAAAGGATACCCCACAGGTTATCAACAGGTCATTTACGGCAACGCGCGCCACACGCAGAAAATACCCTCAAAATTCGGTGTCCGACTTTCATGAAGTGGGCGACAGCGTGTTCCCCGACGTCCGCAAGGGGCGAGGGCCCGCTCATCGCTGCTTGCAGGTTTAATTATTATTATTTTTCCGCTGGGAGATCGCGTTTTTGAGGCCTTTAGGATGCACGAAAACTCATGAAAAGTGGAATATGCATCAGACCTGGTGGGAAATTCAAAGTTCTGTACTGATATGGCTCGGGTGTCGCCAGCGGGCTCTATAGCGCCCCCTAATGCAGGAAGTTTTCAGGAAAAGTTACTTCGATCTTCACGAAATTCGACTATGTCATTGCTCACATCTTGAAGTCCGTCTTAAATATTTCTGAGATTTTTTCGGCCAACAGGAAGTCAGCCATCTTGGATTTCCTGCGTGATTTTAAAATTTACGAACACATGTTTGAAGACTTTCGGATGCATAAAAATTCGTGAAACTTTACACGCATATGCACACTAGTACTTACTTTGACTTGGTGGTGTAATTTGGCTTGGGCGTGGCATGTTGGCTCTTTAGCGCCCCCTTATGTCTTTTAGCCTTTACACATACCTTGGTGTACTCGAAAACTCATGAAAGTTGGCAAAAACATGAACACCTGTGAACTGTACGTGAATGTACAGCCATTGGGTTCAGCGCGTTAAGCGGGCTCCATAGCGCCCCCTACCGCGTGGAAGGCCATAGTTTGAACATAGTTGATCCTATATTCATGAAATTTGGTAGGCACATCCCGCTCATTATTTCAGACATATTCCTCATTGGGTTTCATTAGCCCCGCCCACCCGGAAGTCGGCCATCTTGAATTTTGTGCGTTTTTCATGCATTTTACGCATACTTTGACGAACTCCTCCTAGAGGCTTCACCGGATTCGCGTCAAATTTGGATGGTATAACCCTCAAACTAATGTGACAAAAAGTTGTTTAGGAATTTTTGATCGCTCGAACGGTGATGTCATAGGTCATGTGAGAAGACGCCATTTTGTCATTTTATAGGTGTTAAACTTTACGATACTCCTCCTAGAGGATTCAAGAGATCCATCTCAAAGTCGGGCAGCAGAATCTCAACACCTCCACGACGCTAAATTGCGAAGCTTTTGTGTTTTTACGAAACGGCGTTGTTTTGGCGGCGCGGCGAATTTCGTTGTTTCGACATTACACAGGAGGCTTATTTAACTTGACTTTACATCGTCCGATCTGCCCCAAATTTCACAAGCTGGATAAGAGTCCAGGCCTGAAGAAATATACGTAACTTTATGAGTGATAGTCATAGCGCCCCCTACAGGAAACAGGAAAATGTTGTAACTTGACTTTACGTAGTCTGATCTGCCCCAAATTTCACAAGCTGGATAAGAGTTCAGTCCTGAAGACATAAACGTTTCATTATGAGTGATAGTCATAGCGCCCCCTACAGGAAACAGGAAAATGTTGTAAAGTGAATATGCATTGTCCAATCTTCCCCAAATTTGACATGTTTTATAAGAGTCCCGGCCAGAAGACATATATGTGTAATTATGAGTGATAGTCATAGCGCCCCCTACAGGAAACAGGAAAATGTTGTAAGTTGACTATGCATTGTCGAATCAGCCCCAAACTTGACATGTTTTATAAGAGTCTTGGCCTGAAGACATGTACGTGCCATTATTGAGTTATGGTGATAGCGCCACCTACTGGCAATAGCATATGGTTGTGTACTGCCACCCACCCTCATAGAAGTGCCTTTAAAGGATACCCCACAGGTTCTCAACAGGTTACGGGCAGTGTCCGACTTTCATGAAGTGCGCGACAGCGTGTTCCCCGACGTCCGCAAGCGGCGAGGGCCCGCTCATCGCTGCTTGCAGCTTTAATTAGGGCCCGAGCACGAAAGTGCCAGGACCCAACGGTGTCCTGGCACGAAGTGCGAGGAAACCTATTGTTTTTCTAAGGATTATTATTATTATTATTATTATTATTATTTTTCCGCTGGGAGATCGGATTTTTGAGGCCCTGAAGATGCACGAAAACTCACGAAAAGTGGAATATGCATCAGACCTGGTGGGAAATTCAAAGTTCTGTACTGATTGGGCTGGGGTGTCGCCAGCGGGCTCCATAGCGCCCCCTAATGCAGGCAGTTTTCAGGAAAAGTTACTTCGATCTTCACGAAATTCGAGTATGTCATTGCTCACATCTTGAAGTCCGTCTTAAATATTTCTGAGATTTTTTCGGCCAACAGGAAGTCAGACATCTTGGATTTCCTGCGTGATTTTAAAATTTACGAACACATGTTTGAGGACTTTCGGATGCACAAAAACTCATGAAACTTTACACGTATATGCACACTAGTACTTACTTTGATTTGGTGGTGTAATTTGGCTTGGGCGTGGCATGTTGGCTCTCTAGCGCCCCCTTATGTCTTTTAGCCTTTACGCATACCTTGGTGTACTCGAAAACTCATGAAATTTGGCAAAAACATGGACACCTGTGAACTGTACGTGAATGTACAGCCATTGGGTTCAGCGCGTTAAGCGGGCTCCATAGCGCCCCCTACCGCGTGGAAGGCCATAGTTTCAACATAGTTGATGCTATGTTCATGAAATTTGGTAGGCACATCCCGCTCATTATTTCAGACATATTCCTCATTGGGTTTCATTAGCCCCGCCCACCCGGAAGTCGGCCATCTTGAATTTTGTGCATTTTTCATGCATTTTACGCATACTTTGACGAACTCCTCCTGGAGGCTTCATCGGATTCGCGTCAAATTTGGATGGTATAACCCTCAAACTAGTGTGACAAAAAGTTGTTTAGGAATTTTTGATCGCTCGAACGGTGATGTCATAGGTCATGTGAGAAGACGCCATTTTGTCATTTTATAGGTGTTAAACTTTACGATACTCCTCCTAGAGGATTCAAGAGATCCATCTCAAAGTCGGGCAGCAGAATCTCAACACCTCCACGATGATAAATTTTGAAGCTTTTGTGTTTTTACGAAACGGCGTTGTTGTAGCGGCGCGGCGAATTTCGATGTTTCGACATGAGACAGGAGGCTGTTTTAACTTGACTTTATATAGTCAGATCTGCCCCAAATTTCAAAAGCTGGATAATAGTCCAGACCTGAAGACATATCTGTGTAATTATGAGTGATAGTCATAGCGCCCCCTACAGGAAACAGGAAAATGTTATAAATTGACTATACATTGTCCAATCAGCTTCAAACTTGACATGTTTTATAAGAGTCCCGGCCTGAAGACATATCTGTGTAATTATGAGTGATAGTCATAGCGCCCCCTACAGGAAACAAGAAAATGTTGTAAGTTGACTATGCATTGTCGAATCAGCCCCAAACTTGACATGTTTTACAAGAGTCTTGGCCTGAAGACATATCCCTGCCGTTATTGAGTTATGGTGATAGCGCCACCTATTGGCAATAGCATATGGTTGTGTACTGCCACCCACCCTCATAGAAGTGCCTTTAAAGGATGCCCCACAGGTTCTCAACAGGTCATTTACGGCAACGCGCGCCACACGCAGAAAATACCCTCAAACTGTTACGTGCAGTGTCCGACTTTCATGAAGTGCGCGACAGCGTGTTCCCCGACGTCCGCAAGGGGCGAGGGCCCGCTCATCGCTGCTTGCAGCTTTAATTAGGGCCCGAGCACGAAAGTGCCAGGACCCAACGGTGTCCTGGCACGAAGTGCAAGGAACCTATTGTTTTTGCTCGGGTTATTATTATTATTTTTCCGCTGGGAGATCGCGTTTTTGAGGCCTTTAGGATGCACGAAAACTCATGAAAAGTTGAATACGCATCAGAACTGCTGCGAAATTCAAAGTTCTGGAGTGATTGGGCTCGGATGTCGCCAGCAGGCTCTATAGCGCCCCCTAATGCAGGCTGGTTTTTAGAAAAAGTTACTTCGATCTTCACGAAATTTGAGTATGTCATTGCTCACATCTTGAAGTCCGTCTTAAATATTTCTGAGATTTTTTCGGCCAACAGGAAGTCAGACATCTTGGATTTCCTGCGTGATTTTAAAATTTACGAACACATGTTTGAGGACTTTAGGATGCACAAAAACTCATGAAACTTTACACGTATATGCACACTAGTACTTACTTTGATTTGGTGGTGTAATTTGGCTTGGACGTGGCATGTTGGCTCTCTAGCGCCCCCTTATGTCTTTTAGCCTTTACGCATACCTTGTTGTACTCGAAAACTCATGAAATTTGGCAAAAACATGGACACCTGTGAACTGTACGTGAATGTACAGCCATTGGGTTCAGCGCGTTAAGCGGGCTCCATAGCGCCCCCTACCGCGTGGAAGGCCATAGTTTAAACATAGTTGATCCTATATTCATGAAATTTGGTAGGCACATCCCGCTCATTATTTCAGACATATTCCTCATTGGGTTTCATTAGCCCCGCCCACCCGGAAGTCGGCCATCTTGAATTTTGTGCGTTTTTCATGCATTTTACGCATACTTTGACGAACTCCTCCTGGAGGCTTCATCGGATTCGCGTCAAATTCGGGTGGTATAACCCTCAAACTAATGTGACAAAAAGTTGTTTAGGAATTTTTGATCGCTCGAACGGTGATGTCATAGGTCATGTGAGAAGACGCCATTTTGTCATTTTATAGGTGTTAAACTTTACGATACTCCTCCTAGAGGATTCAAGAGATCCATCTCAAAGTCGGGCAGCAGAATCTCAACAACTCCACGACGCTAAATTTTGAAGTTTTTGTGTTTTTACGAAACGGCGTTGTTGTAGCGGCGCGGCGAATTTCGATGTTTCGACATGACACAGGAGGCTGTTTTAACTTGACTTTATATAGTCAGATCTGCCCCAAATTTCACAAGCTGGATAATAGTCCAGACCTGAAGACATATCTGTGTATTTATGAGTGATAGTCATAGCGCCCCCTACAGGAAACAGGAAAATGTTATAAATTGACTATGCATTGTCCAATCAGCTTCAAACTTGACATGTTTTATAAGAGTCCCGGCCTGAAGAAATATACGTGCCATTATGAGTGATAGTCATAGCGCCCCCTACAGGAAACAGGAAGTTGTGGTAAATTGACTATACATTGTCCAATCAGCCCCAAATTTGACATGTTTTACAAGAGTCTTGTCCTGAAGACATATCCCTGCCATTATTGAGTTATGGTGATAGCGCCACCTACTGGCAATAGCATATGGTTGTGTACTGCCACCCACCCTCATAGAAGTGCCTTTAAAGGATGCCCCACAGGTTCTCAACAGGTCATTTACGGCAACGCGCGCCACACGCAGAAAATACCCTCAAACCGTTACGTGCGGTGTCCGACTCTCATGAAGTGGGCGACAGCGTGTTCCCCGACGTTCGCAAGGGGCGAGGGCCCGCTCATCGCTGCTTGCAGCTTTAATTAGGGCCCGAGCACGAAAGTGCCAGGACCCAACGGTGTCCTGGCACGAAGTGCGAGGAAACCTATTGTTTTTCTAAGGATTATTATTATTATTAGGGCCCGAGCACGAAAGTGCCAGGACCCAACGGTGTCCTGGCACGAAGTGCGAGGAAACCTATTGTTTTTCTAAGGATTATTATTATTATTATTATTTTTCCGCTGGGAGATCGCGTTTTTGAGGCCTTTAGGATGCACGAAAACTCATGAAAAGTGGAATATGCATCAGACCTGGTGGGAAATTCAAAGTTCTGTACTGATTCGGCTCGGGTGTCTCCAGCGGGCTCTATAGCGCCCCCTAATGCAGGCAGGTTTTCGGAACAAGTTACTTCGATCTTCACGAAATTCGAGTATGTCATTGCTCACATCTTGAAGTCCGTCTTAAATATTTCTGAGATTTTTTCGGCCAACAGGAAGTCAGACATCTTGGATTTCCTGCGTGATTTTAAAATTTACGAACACATGTTTGAGGACTTTAGGATGCACAAAAACTCATGAAACTTTACACGTATCTGCACACTAGTACTTACTTTGATTTGGTGGTGTAATTTGCCTTGGGCGTGGCATGTTGGCTCTCTAGCGCCCCCTTATGTCTTTTAGCCTTTACGCATACCTTGTTGTACTCGAAAACTCATGAAATTTGGCAAAAACATGGACACCTGTGAACTGTACGTGAATGTACAGCCATTGGGTTCAACGCGTTAAGCGGGCTCCATAGCGCCCCCTAACGCGTGGAAGGCCATAGTTTCAACATAGTTGATCCTATGTTCATGAAATTTGGTATGCACATCCCGCTCATTATTTCAGACATATTCCTCATTGGGTTTCATTAGCCCCGCCCCCCCGGAAGTCGGCCATCTTGAATTTTGTGCGTTTTTCATGCATTTTACGCATACTTTGACGAACTCCTCCTAGAGGCTTCATCGGATTCGCGTCAAATTTGGATGGTATAACCCTCAAACTAATGTGACAAAAACTTGTTTAGGAATTTTTGATCGCTCGAACGGTGATGTCATAGATCATGTGAGAAGACGCCATTTTGTCATTTTATAGGTGTTAAACTTTACGATACTCCTCCTAGAGGATTCAAGAGATCCATCTCAAAGTCGGGCAGCAGAATCTCAACACCTCCACGACGCTAAATTTCGAAGCTTTTGTGTTTTTACGAAACGGCGTTGTTTTGGCGGCGCGGCGAATTTCGATGTTTCGACATGACACAGGAGGCTGATTTAACTTGACTTTACATCGTCCGATCTGCCCCAAATTTCACAAACTGGATAAGAGTCCATGCCTGAGGACATATATGTAACTTTATGAGTGATAGTCATAGCGCCCCCTACAGGAAACAGGAAAATGCTGTAACTTGACTTTACGTAGTCTGATCTGCCCCAAGTTTCACAAGCTGGATAAGAGTTCAGGTCTGAAGACATAAACGTTTCATTATGAGTGATAGTCATAGCGCCCCCTACAGGAAACAGGAAAATGTTGTAAAGTGAATATGCATTGTCCAATCTTCCCCAAATTTGATATGTTTTATAAGAGTCCCGGCCTGAAGACATATATGTGTAATTATGAGTGATAGTCATAGCGCCCCCTACAGGAAACAGGAAGTTGATGTAAGTTGACTATGCATTGTCGAATCAGCCCCAAACTTGACATGTTTTACAAGAGTCCCGGCCTGAAGACATATCCCTGCCGTTATTGAGTTATGGTGATAGCGCCACCTACTGGCAATAGCATATGGTTGTGTACTGCCACCCACCCTCATAGAAGTGCCTTTAAAGGATACCCCATAGGTTCTCAACAGGTCATTTACGGCAACGCGCGCCACATGCAGAAAATACCCTCAAACTGTTACGTGCGGTGTCCGACTTTCATGAAGTGGGCGACAGCGTGTTCTCCGACGTCCGCAAGGGGCGAGGGCCCGCTCATCGCTGCTTGCAGCTTTAATTATTATTATTATTATTATTATTATTATTATTTTTCCGCTGGGAGATCGGATTTTTGAGGCCCTTAGGATGCACGAAAACTCACGAAAAGTTGAATATGCATCAGACCTGGTGGGAAATTCAAAGTTCTGTACTGATATGGCTCGGGTGTCGCCAGCGGGCTCTATAGCGCCCCCTAATGCAGGAAGTTTTCAGGAAAAGTTACTTCGATCTTCACGAAATTCGAGTATGTCATTGCTCACATCTTGAAGTCCGTCTTAAATATTTATGAGATTTTTTCGGCCAACAGGAAGTCAGCCATCTTGGATTTCCTGCGTGATTTTAAAATTTACGAACACATGTTTGAGGACTTTCGGATGCACAAAAACTCATGAAACTTTACACGTATATGCACACTAGTACTTACTTTGATTTGGTGGTGTAATTTGGCTTGGGCGTGGCATGTTGGCTCTCTAGCGCCCCCTTATGTCTTTTAGCCTTTACGCATACCTTGTTGTACTCGAAAACTCATGAAAATTGGCAAAAAGATGGACACTTGTGAACTGTACGTGAATGTACAGCCATTGGGTTCAGCGCGTTAAGCGGGCTCCATAGCGCCCCCTACCGCGTGGAATGCCATAGTTTGAACATAGTTGATCCTGTATTCATGAAATTTGGTAGGCACATCCCGCTTATTATTTCAGACATATTCCTCATTGGGTTTCATTAGCCCCGCCCACCCGGAAGTCGGCCATCTTGAATTTTGTGCGTTTTTCATACATTTTACGCATACTTTGACGAACTCCTCCTAGAGGCTTCATCGGATTCGCGTCAAATTTGGATGGTATAACCCTCAAACTAATGTGACAAAAACTTGTTTAGGAATTTTTGATCGCTCGAACGGTGATGTCATAGGTCATGTGAGAAGACGCCATTTTGTCATTTTATAGGTGTTAAACTTTACGATACTCCTCCTAGAGGATTCAAGAGATCCATCTCAAAGTCGGGCAGCAGAATCTCAACACCTCCACGACGCTAAATTTTGAAGCTTTTGTGTTTTTACGAAACGGCGTTGTTGTGGCGGCGCGGCGAATTTCGATGTTTCGACATGACACAGGAGGCTGTTTTAACTTGACTTTATATAGTCAGATCTGCCCCAAATTTCACAAGCTGGATAATAGTCCAGACCTGAAGACATATCTGTGTAATTATGAGTGATAGTCATAGCGCCCCCTACAGGAAACGGGAAAATGTTATAAATTGACTATACATTGTCCAATCAGCTTCAAACTTGACATGTTTTATAAGAGTCCCGGCCTGAAGACATATCTGTGTAATTATGAGTGATAGTCATAGCGCCCCCTACAGGAAACAAGAAAATGTTGTAAGTTGACTATGCATTGTCGAATCAGCCCCAAACTTGACATGTTTTACAAGAGTCTTGGCCTGAAGACATATCCCTGCCGTTATTGAGTTATGGTGATAGCGCCACCTACTGGCAATAGCATATGGTTGTGTACTGCCACCCACCCTCATAGAAGTGCCTTTAAAGGATGCCCCACAGGTTCTCAACAGGTCATTTACAGCAACGCGCGCCACACGCAGAAAATACCCTCAAACTGTTACGTGCAGTGTCCGACTTTCATGAAGTGCGCGACAGCGTGTTCCCCGACGTCCGCAAGGGGCGAGGGCCCGCTCATCGCTGCTTGCAGCTTTAATTAGGGCCCGAGCACGAAAGTGCCAGGACCCAACGGTGTCCTGGCACGAAGTGCGAGGAAACCTATTGTTTTTCTAAGGATTATTATTATTATTAGGGCCCGAGCACGAAAGTGCCAGGACCCAACGGTGTCCTGGCACGAAGTGCGAGGAAACCTATTGTTTTTCTAAGGATTATTATTATTATTATTATTATTATTTTTCCGCTGGGAGATCGGATTTTTGAGGCCCTTAGGATGCACGAAAACTCACGAAAAGTGGAATATGCATCAGACCTGGTGGGAAATTCAAAGTTCTGTACTGATTGGGCTGGGGTGTCGCCAGCGGGCTCCATAGCGCCCCCTAATGCAGGCAGTTTTCAGGAAAAGTTACTTCGATCTTCACGAAATTCGAGTATGTCATTGCTCACATCTTGAAGTCCGTCTTAAATATTTCTGAGATTTTTTCGGCCAACAGGAAGTCAGACATCTTGGATTTCCTGCGTGATTTTAAAATTTACGAACACATGTTTGAGGACTTTAGGATGCACGAAAACTCATGAAACTTTACACGCATATGCACACTAGTACTTACTTTGATTTGGTGGTGTAATTTGGCTTGGGCGTGGCATTTTGGCTCTATAGCGCCCCCTTATGTCTTTTAACCTTTACGCATACCTTGGTGTACTCGAAAACTCATGAAAGTTGGCAAAAAGATGGACACTTGTGAACTTTACGTGAATGTACAGCCATTGGGTTCAGCGCGTTAAACAGGCTCCATAGCGCCCCCTACCGCGTGGAAGGCCATAGTTTCAACATAGTTCATCCTATATTCATGAAATTTGGTAGGCACATCCCGCTCATTATTTCAGACATATTCCTCATTGGGTTTCGTTAGCCCCGCCCACCCGGAAGTCGGCCATCTTGAATTTTGTGCGTTTTTCATGCATTTTACGCATACTTTGACGAACTCCTCCTAGAGGCTTCATCGGATTCGCGTCAAATTTGGATGGTATAACCCTCAATCTAATGTGACAAAAAGTTGTTTAGGAATTTTTGATCGCTCGAACGGTGATGTCATAGGTCATGTGAGAAGACGCCATTTTGTCATTTTATAGGTGTTAAACTTTACGATACTCCTCCTAGAGGATTCAAGACATCCATCTCAAAGTCGGGCAGCAGAATCTCAACACCTCCACGACGCTAAATTTTGAAGCTTTTGTTTTTTTACGAAACGGCGTTGTTTTGGCGGCGCGGCGAATTTCGATGTTTCGACATGACACAGGAGGCTGATTTAACTTGACTTTACATCGTCTGATCTGCCCCAAATTTCACAAGCTGGATAAGAGTCCAGGCCTGAAGACATATATGTAACTTTATGAGTGATAGTCATAGCGCCCCCTACAGGAAACAGGAAAATGTTATAAATTGACTATACATTGTCCAATCAGCTTCAAACTTGACATGTTTTATAAGAGTTCAGGCCTGAAGACATATCTGTGTAATTATGAGTGATAGTCATAGCGCCCCCTACAGGAAACAAGAAAATGTTGTAAGTTGACTATGCATTGTCGAATCAGCCCCAAACTTGACATGTTTTACAAGAGTCTTGGCCTGAAGACATATCCCTGCCGTTATTGAGTTATGGTGATAGCGCCACCTACTGGCAATAGCATATGGTTGTGTACTGCCACCCACCCTCATAGAAGTGCCTTTAAAGGATACCCCACAGGTTCTCAACAGGTCATTTACGGCAACGCGCGCCACACGCAGAAAATACCCTCAAACCGTTACGTGCGGTGTCCGACTCTCATAAAGTGGGCGACAGCGTGTTCCCCGACGTTCGCAAGGGGCGAGGGCCCGCTCATCGCTGCTTGCAGCTTTAATTATTATTATTAGGGCCCGAGCACGAAAGTGCCAGGACCCAACGGTGTCCTGGCACGAAGTGCGAGGAAACCTATTGTTTTTGCTCGGGTTATTATTATTATTATTATTTTTCTGCTGGAATATCGCGTTTTTGAGGCCCTTAGGATGCACGAAAACTCACGAAAAGTGGAATATGCATCAGAACTGGTGGGAAATTCAAAGTTCTGTACTGATTGGGCTCGGGTGTCGCCAGCGGGCTCTATAGCGCCCCCTAATGCAGGCAGGTTTTCGGAACAAGTTACTTCGATCTTCACGAAATTCGAGTATGTCATTGCTCACATCTTGAAGTCCGTCTTAAATATTTCTGAGATTTTTTCGGCCAACAGGAAGTCAGACATCTTGGATTTCCTGCGTGATTTTAAAATTTACGAACACATGTTTGAGGACTTTCGGATGCACAAAAACTCATGAAACTTTACACGCATATGCACACTAGTACTTACTTTGATTTGGTGGTGTAATTTGGCTTGGGCGTGGCATGTTGGCTCTCTAGCGCCCCCTTATGTCTTTTAACCTTTACGCACACTTTGTTGTACTCGAAAACTCATGAAAGTTGGCAAAAACATGGACACCTGTGAACTGTACGTGAATGTACAGCCATTGGGTTCAGCGCGTTAAGCGAGCTCCATAGCGCCCCCTATCGCGTGGAAGGCCATAGTTTCAACATAGTTGATCCTATATTCATGAAATTTGGTAGGCACATCCCGCTCATTATTTCAGACATATTCCTCATTGGGTTTCATTAGCCCCGCCCACCAGGAAGTCGGCCATCTTGAATTTTGTGCGTTTTTCATGTAATTTATGCATACTTTTACGAACTCGTCCTAGACACTTCATCGGATTCGCGTCAAATTTGTGTGGTATAACCCTCAAACTAATGTGACAAAAACTTGTTTAGGAATTTTTGATCGCTCGAACGGTGATGTCATAGGTCATGTGAGAAGACGCCATTTTGTCATTTTATAGGTGTGAAACTTTACGATACTCCTCCTAGAGGATTCAAGAGATCCATCTAAAAGTCGGGCAGCAGAATCTCAAAACCTTCACGATGCTAAATTGCGAAGCTTTTGTGTTTTTGCGAAACGCCGTTCTTGTGGCGGCGCGGCGAATTTCGATGTTTTGACATGACACAGGAGTCTGATTTAACTTGACTTTACATAGTCCGATCTGCCCCAAATTTCACAAGCTGGATAACAGTCCAGGCCTGAAGACATATCTGTGTAATTATGAGTGATAGTCATAGCGCCCCCTACAGGAAACAGGAAAATGTTGTAAATTGACTATGCATTGTCCAATCTTCCCCAAATTTGACATGTTTTATAAGAGTCCCGGCCTGAAGAAATATACGTGCCATTATGAGTGATAGTCATAGCGCCCCCTACAGGAAACAGGAAGTTGTGGTAAATTGACTATACATTGTCCAATCAGCCCCAAATTTGACATGTTTTATAAGAGTCTTGGCCTGAAGACATTTACGTGCCATTATTGAGTAATGGTGATAGCGCCACCTACTGGCAATAGCATATGGTTGTGTACTGCCACCCACCCTCATAGAAGTGCCTTTAAAGGATACCCCACAGGTTATCAACAGGTCATTTACGGCAACGCGCGCCACACGCAGAAAATACCCTCAAAATTCGGTGTCCGACTTTCATGAAGTGGGCGACAGCGTGTTCCCCGACGTCCGCAAGGGGCGAGGGCCCGCTCATCGCTGCTTGCAGCTTTAATTATTATTATTTTTCCGCTGGGAGATCGGATTTTTGAGGCCCTTAGGATGCACGAAAACTCACGAAAAGTTGAATATGCATCAGACCTGGTGGGAAATTCAAAGTTCTGTACTGATATGGCTCGGGTGTCGCCAGCGGGCTCTATAGCGCCCCCTAATGCAGGAAGTTTTCAGGGAAAGTTACTTCGATCTTCACGAAATTCGAGTATGTCATTGCTCACATCTTGAAGTCCGTCTTAAATATTTATGAGATTTTTTCGGCCAACAGGAAGTAAGCCATCTTGGATTTCCTGCGTGATTTTAAAATTTACGAACACATGTTTGAGGACTTTAGGATGCACAAAAACTCATGAAACTTTACACGTATATGCACACTAGTACTTACTTTGATTTGGTGGTGTAATTTGGCTTGGGCGTGGCATGTTGGCTCTCTAGCGCCCCCTTATGTCTTTTAGCCTTTACGCATACCTTGTTGTACTCGAAAACTCATGAAATTTGGCAAAAACATGGACACCTGTGAACTGTACGTGAATGTACAGCCATTGGGTTCAGCGCGTTAAGCGGGCTCCATAGCGCCCCCTAACGCGTGGAAGGCCATAGTTTCAACATAGTTGATCCTATGTTCATGAAATTTGGTATGCACATCCCGCTCATTATTTCAGACATATTCCTCATTGGGTTTCATTAGCCCCGCCCAACCGGAAGTCGGCCATCTTGAATTTTGTGCGTTTTTCATGCATTTTACGCATACTTTGACGAACTCCTCCTAGAGGCTTCATCGGATTCGCGTCAAATTTGGATGGTATAACCCTCAAACTAATGTGACAAAAACTTGTTTTGGAATTTTTGATCGCTCGAACGGTGATGTCATAGGTCATGTGAGAAGACGCCATTTTGTCATTTTATAGGTGTTAAACTTTACGATACTCCTCCTAGAGGATTCAAGAGATCCATCTCAAAGTCGGGCAGCAGAATCTCAACACCTCCACGACGCTAAATTTTGAAGCTTTTGAGTTTTTGCGAAACGGCGTTGTTGTAGCGGCGCGGCGAATTTTGATGTTTCGACATGACACAGGAGGCTGTTTTAACTTGACTTTATATAGTCAGATCTGCCCCAAATTTCACAAGCTGGATAATAGTCCAGACCTGAAGACATATCTGTGTAATTATGAGTGATAGTCATAGCGCCCCCTACAGGAAACAGGAAAATGTTATAAATTGACTATACATTGTCCAATCAGCTTCAAACTTGACATGTTTTATAAGAGTTCAGGCCTGAAGACATATCTGTGTAATTATGAGTGATAGTCATAGCGCCCCCTACAGGAAACAAGAAAATGTTGTAAGTTGACTATGCATTGTCGAATCAGCCCCAAACTTGACATGTTTTACAAGAGTCTTGGCCTGAAGACATATCCCTGCCGTTATTGAGTTATGGTGATAGCGCCACCTACTGGCAATAGCATATGGTTGTGTACTGCCACCCACCCTCATAGAAGTGCCTTTAAAGGATGCCCCACAGGTTCTCAACAGGTCATTTACGGCAACGCGCACCACACGCAGAAAATACCCTCAAACCGTTACGTGCGGTGTCCGACTCTCATGAAGTGGGCGACAGCGTGTTCCCCGACGTTCGCAAGGGGCGAGGGCCCGCTCATCGCTGCTTGCAGCTTTAATTATTATTATTATTATTATTATTATTATTATTTTTCCGCTGGGAGATCGGATTTTTGAGGCCCTTAGGATGCACGAAAACTCACGAAAAGTTGAATATGCATCAGACCTGGTGGGAAATTCAAAGTTCTGTACTGATATGGCTCGGGTGTCGCCAGCGGGCTCTATAGCGCCCCCTAATGCAGGAAGTTTTCAGGAAAAGTTACTTCGATCTTCACGAAATTCGAGTATGTCATTGCTCACATCTTGAAGTCCGTCTTAAATATTTATGAGATTTTTTCGGCCAACAGGAAGTCAGCCATCTTGGATTTCCTGCGTGATTTTAAAATTTACGAACACATGTTTGAGGACTTTCGGATGCACAAAAACTCATGAAACTTTACACGTATATGCACACTAGTACTTACTTTGATTTGGTGGTGTAATTTGGCTTGGGCGTGGCATGTTGGCTCTCTAGCGCCCCCTTATGTCTTTTAGCCTTTACGCATACCTTGTTGTACTCGAAAACTCATGAAAATTGGCAAAAAGATGGACACTTGTGAACTGTACGTGAATGTACAGCCATTGGGTTCAGCGCGTTAAGCGGGCTCCATAGCGCCCCCTACCGCGTGGAATGCCATAGTTTGAACATAGTTGATCCTGTATTCATGAAATTTGGTAGGCACATCCCGCTTATTATTTCAGACATATTCCTCATTGGGTTTCATTAGCCCCGCCCACCCGGAAGTCGGCCATCTTGAATTTTGTGCGTTTTTCATACATTTTACGCATACTTTGACGAACTCCTCCTAGAGGCTTCATCGGATTCGCGTCAAATTTGGATGGTATAACCCTCAAACTAATGTGACAAAAACTTGTTTAGGAATTTTTGATCGCTCGAACGGTGATGTCATAGGTCATGTGAGAAGACGCCATTTTGTCATTTTATAGGTGTTAAACTTTACGATACTCCTCCTAGAGGATTCAAGAGATCCATCTCAAAGTCGGGCAGCAGAATCTCAACACCTCCACGACGCTACATTTTGAAGCTTTTGTGTTTTTACGAAACGGCGTTGTTGTGGCGGCGCGGCGAATTTCGATGTTTCGACATGACACAGGAGGCTGTTTTAACTTGACTTTATATAGTCAGATCTGCCCCAAATTTCACAAGCTGGATAATAGTCCAGACCTGAAGACATATCTGTGTAATTATGAGTGATAGTCATAGCGCCCCCTACAGGAAACAGGAAAATGTTATAAATTGACTATACATTGTCCAATCAGCCCCAAACTTGACATGTTTTACAAGAGTCTTGGCCTGAAGACATATCTGTGTAATTATGAGTGATAGTCATAGCGCCCCCTACAGGAAACAAGAAAATGTTGTAAGTTGACTATGCATTGTCGAATCAGCCCCAAACTTGACATGTTTTACAAGAGTCTTGGCCTGAAGACATATCCCTGCCGTTATTGAGTTATGGTGATAGCGCCACCTACTGGCAATAGCATATGGTTGTGTACTGCCACCCACCCTCATAGAAGTGCCTTTAAAGGATGCCCCACAGGTTCTCAACAGGTCATTTACGGCAACGCGCGCCACACGCAGAAAATACCCTCAAACCGTTACGTGCGGTGTCCGACTTTCATGAAGTGGGCGACAGCGTGTTCCCCGACGTCCGCAAGGGGCGAGGGCCCGCTCATCGCTGCTTGCAGCTTTAATTAGGGCCCGAGCACCGACGAAGTCGGGTCCGAGGACCCTATTGAAACTGTAATGTTTATTATTATTATTATTATTTTTCTCTCAAATGAATCGCGTTTTTGAGGCCTTTGCCATGCTTGAAAAGTTGTTAAACTTGGCACACTTGTCAGACGCGGTGAAAAATTTGATATATTAAGGGTCTCGGGTTTGGCTGTTGCAAAATGGCTCGCTAGCGCCCCCTAGAAAATTGGAAAACTTGAGCCCCTCCCTCCGGTTTCACCTACATGTATGAAATTTGGCAGAGAGATGTAACATGTGGAGACGCACAAAAACGCCTCTTGAAGGTATGCCCAAAACTCAACAGGAAGTCAGCCATATTGGATTTAATATGCAATTTTGCCCATTTTTTGCGTTTTATAGGCCGTGTACTTTAACAAACTCCTCCTCCAGATTTCATCAGATGGACCTGAAATTTGGTCAGGACCATCTTAAGACCTTAAAGATGAAAAGTTATTCAATTGGTGAGTTTTCACTGAACGACCTGACCGTGGCGTGGCGGCGAAAACGCGCCTTTCGCCAAAAAACAGGAAGTTGTTGTAACTTTGGCATACATTTTCCAATCTGCTCTAAATTTCGCATGTGTGATGAGGGTCCTAGCCTGATGACATCCACATGCAAATTTTGGCTCGCAGTCATAGCGCCAACTAGTGGTAACAGGAAATGTCATGTTGTACACGTTGATGTGCCCTGCCTCAGAAATTCATCACATCTACCTCAAATTAGGTGAGAAAAGCCTTAAGACCTTGATGATGCTTCCTTTCGAAAATTGTGAGTTTTCATCAAATGGCGGCGCCGTGGTGATATGACGAATTTCGATGAGTCGCCATGAAAAAACAAACCGCTGTAACTCAACTCCAGATGGTCAGATCTTATACAAATTAATAACATTTGATGATCGTCCCGGCCTGAAGACATCTACAGTCTAATTTTCAATCATACTCATAGCGCCACCTAGTGGCAACAGGAAGTTACTGTCGCCATATTTTGGTGTACTACTGTTAGCAGGTTAACCAGATCCACCTCAAATTTGGTCACAACAATGGTAAGACGTTCATGACGCCAGACAGCGAAGGTTTTGTATTTTCGTGAAATGCCGTTGCCATGGCGACGTATTGTTCGCCATGAAACAGGAAGTTGCTTTTGAGGTGCTAGGATTGCTTAAAAACTAACGAAACTTGGCACACTCATTAACAGCGCTAAAATATGTTAACAGATATGGTTTTTGTGCTTGTGTGTGGCAAGGGGGCTCAATAGCGCCCCCTACAAAATTTCAACAAAGCCGCCCTCGCGGTACGTTTCACCTAGATGTTCGAGATTTGGTATGCACATGTATCACCCGTAGACTTAACAAAAAGTCTCTTGGTGCCATGCTCTAAACCCAACAGGAAGTCGGCCATCTTGATTTTTGTGTGAATTTTTCGTATATTTTTGGCCATTTCCAGGCTTTGTACTTTAACGAACTGCTCCTAGAGACCTAACCCGATCAACTTCAGATTTGGTCAGTACAATCTGAAGACCTTTGTGATGAAAAGTTATTCAAATCGTGAGGTTTTTTGAAACGACGTTGACGTGGCGTGGCGGAGAATTTGCATGACTCGCCATTGAAAGACAAAATGTTGTAACTCGACTGTACTTTTTCCAATCTGCCCCAAACTTGAAATACCACATAGTAGTCCAGATCTGAGGACATCTACATGGCAATATTGACTCATAGTCATAGCGCCACCTACTGGCAACAGGAAGACAGCGTTACGTGACAAACATCATCCGATTCAGATGAAATTTACATTGTGTGATCTACGTCATTGTGCTCGTCAGAGTTCCGGTTTCATTGTGCCTGGCCGCGTCGGTTGGCGTCCCGCGCGTACCCCAGACGCGCGTAGAGGTGCTCGGGCCCGTTCATCGCTGCTTGCAGCTTTAATTATTATTATTTTTCCGCTGGGAGATCGGATTTTTGAGGCCCTTAGGATGCACGAAAACTCACGAAAAGTGGAATATGCATCAGACCTGGTGGGAAATTCAAAGTTCTGTACTGATTGGGCTGGGGTGTCGCCAGCGGGCTCCATAGCGCCCCCTAATGCAGGCAGTTTTCAGGAAAAGTTACTTCGATCTTCACGAAATTCGAGTATGTCATTGCTCACATCTTGAAGTCCGTCTTAAATATTTCTGAGATTTTTTCGGCCAACAGGAAGTCAGACATCTTGGATTTCCTGCGTGATTTTAAAATTTACGAACACATGTTTGAGGACTTTCGGATGCACAAAATCTCATGAAACTTTACACGCATATGCACACTAGTACTTACTTTGATTTGGTGGTGTAATTTGGCTTGGGCGTGGCATGTTGGCTCTCTAGCGCCCCCTTATGTCTTTTAACCTTTACGCACACTTTGTTGTACTCGAAAACTCATGAAAGTTGGCAAAAAGATGGACACTTGTGAACTGTACGTGAATGTACAGCCATTGGGTTCAGCGCATTAAGCGAGCTCCATAGCGCCCCCTACCGCGTGGAAGGCCATAGTTTCAACATAGTTGATCCTATATTCATGAAATTTGGTAGGCACATCCCGCTCATTATTTCAGACATATTCCTCATTGGGTTTCATTAGCCCCGCCCACCAGGAAGTCGGCCATCTTGAATTTTGTGCGTTTTTCATGTAATTTATGCATACTTTTACGAACTCGTCCTAGACACTTCATCGGATTCGCGTCAAATTTGTGTGGTATAACCCTCAAACTAATGTGACAAAAACTTGTTTAGGAATTTTTGATCGCTCGAACGGTGATGTCATAGGTCATGTGAGAAGACGCCATTTTGTCATTTTATAGGTCTGAAACTTTACGATACTCCTCCTAGAGGATTCAAGAGATCCATCTCAAAGTCGGGCAGCAGAATCTCAACACCTTCACGATGCTAAATTTTGAAGCTTTTGTGTTTTTGCGAAACGGCGTTCTTGTGGCGGCGCGGCGAATTTCGATGTTTTGACATGACACAGGAGTCTGATTTAACTTGACATTACATCGTCCGATCTGCCCCAAATTTCACAAGCTGGATAACAGTCCAGGCCTGAAGACATATATGTAACTTTATGAGTGATAGTCATAGCGCCCCCTACAGGAAACAGGAAAATGTTGTAAATTGACTATGCATTGTCCAATCTTCCCCAAATTTGACATGTTTTATAAGAGTCCCAGCCTGAAGAAATATACGTGCCATTATGAGTGATAGTCATAGCGCCCCCTACAGGAAACAGGAAGTTGTGGTAAATTGACTATACATTGTCCAATCAGCCCCAAATTTGACATGTTTTATAAGAGTCTTGGCCTGAAGACATTTACGTGCCATTATTGAGTAATGGTGATAGCGCCACCTACTGGCAATAGCATATGGTTGTGTACTGCCACCCACCCTCATAGAAGTGCCTTTAAAGGATACCCCACAGGTTATCAACAGGTCATTTACGGCAAAGCGCGCCACACGCAGAAAATACCCTCAAAATTCGGTGTCCGACTTTCATGAAGTGGGCGACAGCGTGTTCCCCGACGTTCGCAAGGGGCGAGGGCCCGCTCATCGCTGCTTGCAGCTTTAATTAGGGCCCGAGCACGAAAGTGCCAGGACCCAACGGTGTCCTGGCACGAAGTGCGAGGAAACCTATTGTTTTTGCCAAGATTATTATTAGGGCCCGAGCACGAAAGTGCCAGGACCCAACGGTGTCCTGGCACGAAGTGCGAGGAAACCTATTGTTTTTGCTCGGGTTATTATTATTATTATTATTATTTTTCTGCTGGAATATCGCGTTTTTGAGGCCCTTAGGATGCACGAAAACTCACGAAAAGTGGAATATGCATCAGAACTGGTGGGAAATTCAAAGTTCTGTACTGATTGGGCTCGGGTGTCGCCAGCGGGCTCTATAGCGCCCCCTAATGCAGGCAGGTTTTCGGAACAAGTTACTTCGATCTTCACGAAATTCGAGTATGTCATTGCTCACATCTTGAAGTCCGTCTTAAATATTTCTGAGATTTTTTCGGCCAACAGGAAGTCAGCCATCTTGGATTTCCTGCGTGATTTAAAAATTTACGAACACATGTTTGAGGACTTTAGGATGCACAAAAACTCATGAAACTTTACACGCATATGCACACTAGTACTTACTTTGATTTGGTGGTGTAATTGGGCTTGGGCGTGGCATGTTGGCTCTCTAGCGCCCCCTTATGTCTTTTAGCCTTTACGCATACCTTGGTGTACTCGAAAACTCATGAAAGTTGGCAAAAAGATGGACACCTGTGAACTTTACGTGAATGTACAGCCATTGGGTTCAACGCGTTAAGCGGGCTCCATAGCGCCCCCTACCGCGTAGAAGGCCATAGTTTGAACATAGTTGATCCTATATTCATGAAATTTGGTAGGCACATCCCGCTCATTATTTCAGACATATTCCTCATTGGGTTTCATTAGCCCCGCCCACCCGGAAGTCGGCCATCTTGAATTTTGTGCGTTTTTCATGCATTTCATGCATACTTTTACGAACTCGTCCTAGACGCTTCATCGGATTCGCGTCAAATTTGGGTGGTATAACCCTCAAACTAATGTGACAAAAACTTGTTTAGGAATTTTTGATCGCTCGAACGGTGATGTCATAGATCATGTGAGAAGACGCCATTTTGTCATTTTATAGGTGTGAAACTTTACGATACTCCTCCTAGAGGATTCAAGAGATCCATCTCAAAGTCGGGCAGCAGAATCTCAACACCTCCACGACGCTAAATTGCGAAGCTTTTGTGTTTTTACGAAACGGCGTTGTTTTGGCGGCGCGGCGAATTTCGATGTTTCGACATGACACAGGAGGCTGATTTAACTTGACTTTACATCGTCCGATCTGCCCCAAATTTCACAAGCTGAATAAGAGTCCAGGCCTGAAGACATATATGTAACTTTATGAGTGATAGTCATAGCGCCCCCTACAGGAAACAGGAAAATGTTGTAACTTGACTTTACGTAGTCTGATCTGCCCCAAATTTCACAAGCTGGATAATAGTTCAGGCCTGAAGACATATATGTGTCATAATGAGTGATAGTCATAGCGCCACCTACAGGAAACAGGAAATTGTTGTAAATTGACTATGCATTGTCCAATCTTCCCCAAACTTGACATGTTTTATAAGAGTCCCAGTCTGAAGACATATTTGTGCCATTATGAGTGATAGTCATAGCGCCCCCTACAGGAAACAGGAAAATGTTGTAAGTTGACAATGCATTGTCGAATCAGCCCCAAACTTGACATGTTTTACATGAGTCCCGGCCTGAAGACATATCCCTGCCGTTACTGAGTTATGGTGATAGCGCCACCTACTGGCAATAGCATATGGTTGTGTACTGCCACCCACCCTCATAGAAGTGCCTTTAAAGGATACCCCAGAGGTTCTCAACAGGTCATTTACGGCAACACGCGCCACATGCAGAAAATACCCTCAAACCGTTACGTGCGGTGTCCGACTTTCATGAAGTGGGCGACAGCGTGTTCCCCGACGTCCGCAAGGGGCGAGGGCCCGCTCATCGCTGCTTGCAGCTTTAATTATTATTATTATTATTATTATTTTTCCGCTGGGAGATCGGATTTTTGAGGCCCTTAGGTTGCACGAAAACTCACGAAAAGTTGAATATGCATCAGACCTGGTGGGAAATTCAAAGTTCTGTACTGATATGGCTCGGGTGTCGCCAGCGGGCTCTATAGCGCCCCCTAATGCAGGAAGTTTTCAGGAAAAGTTACTTCGATCTTCACGAAATTCGATTATGTCATTGCTCACATCTTGAAGTCCGTCTTAAATATTTATGAGATTTTTTCGGCCAACAGGAAGTCAGCCATCTTGGATTTCCTGCGTGATTTTAAAATTTACGAACACATGTTTGAGGACTTTAGGATGCACAAAAACTCATGAAACTTTACACGTATATGCACACTAGTACTTACTTTGATTTGGTGGTGTAATTTGGCTTGGGCGTGGCATGTTGGCTCTCTAGCGCCCCCTTATGTCTTTTAACCTTTACGCATACCTTGCTGTACTCGAAAACTCATGAAATTTGGCAAAAACATGGACACCTGTGAACTGTACGTGAATGTACAGCCATTGGGTTCAGCGCGTTAAGCGGGCTCCATAGCGCCCCCTAACGCGTGGAAGGCCATAGTTTCAACATAGTTGATCCTATGTTCATGAAATTTGGTAGGCACATCCCGCTCATTATTTCAGACATATTCCTCATTGGGTTTCATTAGCCCCGCCCACCCGGAAGTCGGCCATCTTGAATTTTGTGCGTTTTTCATGCATTTTACGCATACTTTGACGAACTCCTCCTAGGGACTTCATCGGATTCACGTCAAATTCGGGTGGTATAACCCTCAAACTGGTGTGACGCTAAATTGCGAAGGAATTTTTGATCGCTCGAACGGTGATGTCATAGGTCATGTGAGAAGACGCCATTTTGTCATTTTATAGGTGTGAAACTTTACGATACTCCTCCTAGAGGATTCAAGAGATCCATCTCAAAGTCGGGCAGCAGAATCTCAACACCTTCACGATGCTAAATTGCGAAGCTTTTGTGTTTTTGCGAAACGGCGTTCTTGTGGCGGCGCGGCGAATTTCGATGTTTTGACATGACACAGGAGTCTGATTTAACTTGACTTTACATCGTCCGATCTGCCCCAAATTTCACAAGCTGGATAACAGTCCAGGCCTGAAGACATATACGTAACTTTATGAGTGATAGTCATAGCGCCCCCTACAGGAAACAGGAAAATTTTTTTACTTGACTTTACATCGTCCGATCTGCCCCAAATTTCACAAGCTGGATAAGAGTCCAGGCCTGAAGACATATATGTAACTTTATGAGTGATAGTCATAGCGCCCCCTACAGGAAACAGGAAAATGTTGTAAATTGACTATGCATTATCCAATCTTCCCCAAATTTGATATGTTTTATAAGAGTCCCGGCCTGAAGACATATATGTGTAATTATGAGTGATAGTCATAGCGCCCCCTACAGGAAACAGGAAAATGTTGTAAGTTGACTATGCATTGTCGAATCAGCCCCAAACTTGACATGTTTTACAAGAGTCCCGGCCTGAAGACATATCCCTGCCGTTATTGAGTTATGGTGATAGCGCCGCCTACTGGCAATAGCATATGGTTGTGTACTGCCACCCACCCTCATAGAAGTGCCTTTAAAGGATACCCCATAGGTTCTCAACAGGTCATTTACGGCAACGCGCGCCACACGCAGAAAATACCCTCAAACCGTTACGTGCGGTGTCCGACTTTCATGAAGTGGGCGACAGCGTGTTCCCCGACGTCCGCAAGGGGCGAGGGCCCGCTCATCGCTGCTTGCAGCTTTAATTAGGGCCCGAGCACGAAAGTGCCAGGACCCAACGGTGTCCTGGCACGAAGTGCGAGGAAACCTATTGTTTTTCTAAGGATTATTATTATTAGGGCCCGAGCACGAAAGTGCCAGGACCCAACGGTGTCCTGGCACGAAGTGTGAGGAAACCTATTGTTTTTCTAAGGATTATTATTATTATTATTATTATTTTTCCGCTGGGAGATCGCGTTTTTGAGGCCTTTAGGATGCACGAAAACTCATGAAAAGTTGAATATGCATCAGACCTGGTGGGAAATTCAAAGTTCTGTACTGATTCGGCTCGGGTGTCGCCAGCGGGCTCCATAGCGCCCCCTAATGCAGGCAGTTTTCAGGAAAAGTTACTTCGATCTTCACGAAATTCGAGTATGTCATTGCTCACATCTTGAAGTCCGTCTTAAATATTTCTGAGATTTTTTCGGCCAACAGGAAGTCAGACATCTTGGATTTCCTGCGTGATTTTAAAATTTACGAACACATGTTTGAGGACTTTAGGATGCACGAAAACTCATGAAACTTTACACGTATATGCACACTAGTACTTACTTTGATTTGGTGGTGTAATTTGGCTTGGGCGTGGCATGTTGGCTCTCTAGCGCCCCCTTATGTCTTTTAGCCTTTACGCATACCTTGTTGTACTCGAAAACTCATGAAATTTGGCAAAAACATGGACACCTGTGAACTGTACGTGAATGTACAGCCATTGGGTTCAGCGCGTTAAGCGGGCTCCATAGCGCCCCCTAACGCGTGGAAGGCCATAGTTTCAACATAGTTGATCCTATGTTCATGAAATTTGGTAGGCATATCCCGCTCATTATTTCAGACATATTCCTCATTGGGTTTCATTAGCCCCGCCCACCCGGAAGTCGGCCATCTTGAATTTTGTGCGTTTTTCATGCATTTTACGCATACTTTGACGAACTCCTCCTAGAGGCTTCATCGGATTCGCGTCAAATTTGGATGGTATAACCCTCAAACTAATGTGACAAAAACTTGTTTAGGAATTTTTGATCGCTCGAACGGTGATGTCATAGGTCATGTGAGAAGACGCCATTTTGTCATTTTATAGGTGTTAAACTTTACGATACTCCTCCTAGAGGATTCAAGAGATCCATCTGAAAGTTGGGCAGCAGAATCTCAACACCTCCACGACGCTAAATTTTGAAGCTTTTGGGTTTTTACGAAACGGCGTTGTTGTAGCGGCGCGGCGAATTTCGATGTTTCGACATGACACAGGAGGCTGTTTTAACTTGACTTTATATAGTCAGATCTGCCCCAAATTTCACAAGCTGGATAATAGTCCAGACCTGAAGACATATCTGTGTAATTATGAGTGATAGTCATAGCGCCCCCTACAGGAAACAGGAAAATGTTATAAATTGACTATACATTGTCCAATCAGCTTCAAACTTGACATGTTTTATAAGAGTTCAGGCCTGAAGACATATCTGTGTAATTATGAGTGATAGTCATAGCGCCCCCTACAGGAAACAAGAAAATGTTTTAAGTTGACTATGCATTGTCGAATCAGCCCCAAACTTGACATGTTTTACAAGAGTCTTGGCCTGAAGACATATCCTTGCCGTTATTGAGTTATGGTGATAGCGCCACCTACTAGCAATAGCATATGGTTGTGTACTGCCACCCACCCTCATAGAAGTGCCTTTAAAGGATACCCCACAGGTTCTCAACAGTTCATTTACGGCAACGTAAATGAACAGCAACACGCAGAAAATACCCTCAAACCGTTACGTGCAGTGTCCGACTTTCATGAAGTGCGTGACAGCGTGTTCACCGACGTCCGCAAGGGGCGAGGGCCCGCTCATCGCTGCTTGCAGCTTTAATTATTATTATTATTATTATTATTATTATTATTATTTTTCCGCTGGGAGATCGGATTTTTGAGGCCCTTAGGATGCACGAAAACTCACGAAAAGTTGAATATGCATCAGACCTGGTGGGAAATTCAAAGTTCTGTACTGATATGGCTCGGGTGTCGCCAGCGGGCTCTATAGCGCCCCCTAATGCAGGAAGTTTTCAGGAAAAGTTACTTCGATCTTCACGAAATTCGAGTATGTCATTGCTCACATCTTGAAGTCCGTCTTAAATATTTATGAGATTTTTTCGGCCAACAGGAAGTCAGCCATCTTGGATTTCCTGCGTGATTTTAAAATTTACGAACACATGTTTGAGGACTTTCGGATGCACAAAAACTCATGAAACTTTACACGTATATGCACACTAGTACTTACTTTGATTTGGTGGTGTAATTTGGCTTGGGCGTGGCATGTTGGCTCTCTAGCGCCCCCTTATGTCTTTTAGCCTTTACGCATACCTTGTTGTACTCGAAAACTCATGAAAATTGGCAAAAAGATGGACACTTGTGAACTGTACGTGAATGTACAGCCATTGGGTTCAGCGCGTTAAGCGGGCTCCATAGCGCCCCCTACCGCGTGGAATGCCATAGTTTGAACATAGTTGATCCTGTATTCATGAAATTTGGTAGGCACATCCCGCTTATTATTTCAGACATATTCCTCATTGGGTTTCATTAGCCCCGCCCACCCGGAAGTCGGCCATCTTGAATTTTGTGCGTTTTTCATACATTTTACGCATACTTTGACGAACTCCTCCTAGAGGCTTCATCGGATTCGCGTCAAATTTGGATGGTATAACCCTCAAACTAATGTGACAAAAACTTGTTTAGGAATTTTTGATCGCTCGAACGGTGATGTCATAGGTCATGTGAGAAGACGCCATTTTGTCATTTTATAGGTGTTAAACTTTACGATACTCCTCCTAGAGGATTCAAGAGATCCATCTCAAAGTCGGGCAGCAGAATCTCAACACCTCCACGACGCTAAATTTTGAAGCTTTTGTGTTTTTACGAAACGGCGTTGTTGTGGCGGCGCGGCGAATTTCGATGTTTCGACATGACACAGGAGGCTGTTTTAACTTGACTTTATATAGTCAGATCTGCCCCAAATTTCACAAGCTGGATAATAGTCCAGACCTGAAGACATATCTGTGTAATTATGAGTGATAGTCATAGCGCCCCCTACAGGAAACAGGAAAATGTTATAAATTGACTATACATTGTCCAATCAGCCCCAAACTTGACATGTTTTACAAGAGTCTTGGCCTGAAGACATATCTGTGTAATTATGAGTGATAGTCATAGCGCCCCCTACAGGAAACAAGAAAATGTTGTAAGTTGACTATGCATTGTCGAATCAGCCCCAAACTTGACATGTTTTACAAGAGTCTTGGCCTGAAGACATATCCCTGCCGTTATTGAGTTATGGTGATAGCGCCACCTACTGGCAATAGCATATGGTTGTGTACTGCCACCCACCCTCATAGAAGTGCCTTTAAAGGATGCCCCACAGGTTCTCAACAGGTCATTTACGGCAACGCGCGCCACACGCAGAAAATACCCTCAAACCGTTACGTGCGGTGTCCGACTTTCATGCAGTGGGCGACAGCGTGTTCCCCGACGTCCGCAAGGGGCGAGGGCCCGCTCATCGCTGCTTGCAGCTTTAATTAGGGCCCGAGCACGAAAGTGCCAGGACCCAACGGTGTCCTGGCACGAAGTGCGAGGAAACCTATTGTTTTTCTAAGGATTATTATTATTATTATTATTAGGGCCCGAGCACGAAAGTGCCAGGACCCAACGGTGTCCTGGCACGAAGTGCGAGGAAACCTATTGTTTTTCTAAGGATTATTAGGGCCCGAGCACGAAAGTGCCAGGACCCAACGGTGTCCTGGCACGAAGTGCGAGGAAACCTATTGTTTTTCTAAGGATTATTATTAGGGCCCGAGCACGAAAGTGCCAGGACCCAACGGTGTCCTGGCACGAAGTGCGAGGAAACCTATTGTTTTTGCTCGGGTTATTATTATTATTTTTCTGCTGGAATATCGCATTTTTGAGGCCCTTAGGATGCACGAAAACTCACGAAAAGTGGAATATGCATCAGACCTGGTGGGAAATTCAAAGTTCTGTACTGATTGGGCTGGGGTGTCGCCAGCGGGCTCTATAGCGCCCCCTAATGCAGGCAGGTTTTCGGAACAAGTTACTTCGATCTTCACGAAATTCGAGTGTGTCATTGCTCACATCTTGAAGTCCGTCTTAAATATTTCTGAGATTTTTTCGGCCAACAGGAAGTCAGCCATCTTGGATTTCCTGCGTGATTTTAAAATTTACGAACACATGTTTGAGGACTTTAGGATGCACAAAAACTCATGAAACTTTACACGTATATGCACACTAGTACTTACTTTGATTTGGTGGTGTAATTTGGCTTGGGCGTGGCATGTTGGCTCTCTAGCGCCCCCTTATGTCTTTTAGCCTTTACGCATACCTTGTTGTACTCGAAAACTCATGAAATTTGGCAAAAACATGGACACCTGTGAACTGTACGTGAATGTACAGCCATTGGGTTCAGCGCGTTAAGCGGGCTCCATAGCGCCCCCTACCGCGTGGAAGGCCATAGTTTCAACATAGTTGATCCTATGTTCATGAAATTTGGTAGGCACATCCCGCTCATTATTTCAGACATATTCCTCATTGGGTTTCATTAGCCCCGCCCACCCGGAAGTCGGCCATCTTGAATTTTGTGCGTTTTTCATGCATTTTACGCATACTTTGACGAACTCCTCCTGGAGGCTTCATCGGATTCGCGTCAAATTTGGATGGTATAACCCTCAAACTAATGTGACAAAAAGTTGTTTAGGAATTTTTGATCGCTCGAACGGTGATGTCATAGGTCATGTGAGAAGACGCCATTTTGTCATTTTATAGGTGTTAAACTTTACGATACTCCTCCTAGAGGATTCAAGAGATCCATCTCAAAGTCGGGCAGCAGAATCTCAACACCTCCACGATGATAAATTTTGAAGCTTTTGTGTTTTTACGAAACGGCGTTGTTGTAGCGGCGCGGCGAATTTCGATGTTTCGACATGACACAGGAGGCTGTTTTAACTTGACTTTATATAGTCAGATCTGCCCCAAATTTCACAAGCTGGATAAGAGTCCAGACCTGAAGACATATCTGTGTAATTATGAGTGATAGTCATAGCGCCCCCTACAGGAAACAGGAAAATATTATAAATTGACTATACATTGTCCAATCAGCTTCAAACTTGACATGTTTTATAAGAGTTCAGGCCTGAAGACATATCTGTGTAATTATGAGTGATAGTCATAGCGCCCCCTACAGGGAACAAGAAAATGTTGTAAGTTGACTATGCATTGTCGAATCAGCCCCACACTTGACATGTTTTACAAGAGTCTTGGCCTGAAGACATATCCCTGCCGTTATGAGTTATGGTGATAGCGCCACCTACTGGCAATAGCATATGGTTGTGTACTGCCACCCACCCTCATAGAAGTGCCTTTAAAGGATGCCCCACAGGTTCTCAACAGGTCATTTACGGCAACGCGCGCCCCACGCAGAAAATACCCTCAAACTGTTACATGCAGTGTCCGACTTTCATGTAGTGCGCGACAGCGTGTTCCCCGACGTCCGCAAGGGGCGAGGGCCCGCTCATCGCTGCTTGCAGCTTTAATTATTATTATTATTTTTCCGCTGGGAGATCGCGTTTTTGAGGCCTTTAGGATGTACGAAAACTCATGAAAAGTGGAATATGCATCAGACCTGGTGGGAAATTCAAAGTTCTGTACTGATTGGGCCCGGGTGTCGCCAGCGGGCTCCATAGCGCCCCCTAATGCAGGCAGTTTTCAGGAAAAGTTACTTCGATCTTTACGAAATTCGAGTATGTCATTGCTCACATCTTGAAGTCCGTCTTAAATATTTATGAGATTTTTTCGGCCAACAGGAAGTCAGACATCTTGGATTTCCTGCGTGATTTTAAAATTTACGAACACATGTTTGAGGACTTTCGGATGCACAAAAACTCATGAAACTTTACACGCATATGCACACTAGTACTTACTTTGATTTGGTGGTGTAATTTGGCTTGGGCGTGGCATGTTGGCTCTCTAGCGCCCCCTTATGTCTTTTAGCCTTTACGCATACCTTGGTGTACTCGAAAACTCATGAAAGTTGGCAAAAACATGGACACCTGTGAACTGTACGTGAATGTACAGCTATTGGGTTCAGCGCGTTAAGCGGTCTCTATAGCGCCCCCTACCGCGTGGAAGGCCATAGTTTGAACATAGTTGATCCTATATTCATCAAATTTGGTAGGCACATCCCGCTCATTATTTCAGACATATTCCTCATTGGGTTTCATTAGCCACGCCCACCCGGAAGTCGGCCATCTTGAATTTTGTGCGTTTTTCATGCATTTTACGCATACTTTGACGAACTCCTCCTAGAGGCTTCATCGGATTCGCGTCAAATTTGGATGGTATAACCCTCAAACTAATGTGACAAAAAGTTGTTTAGGAATTTTTGATCGCTCGAACGGTGATGTCATAGGTCATGTGAGAAGACGCCATTTTGTCATTTTATAGGTGTTAAACTTTACGATACTCCTCCTAGAGGATTCAAGAGATCCATCTCAAAGTCGGGCAGCAGAATCTCAACACCTCCACGACGCTAAATTTTGAAGCTTTTATGTTTTTGCGAAACGGCGTTGTTGTAGCGGCGCGGCGAATTTCGATGTTTCGACATGACACAGGAGTCTGATTTAACTTGACTTTACATCGTCCGATCTGCCCCAAATTTCACAAGCTGGATAACAGTCCAGGCCTGAAGACATATATGTAACTTTATGAGTGATAGTCATAGCGCCCCCTACAGGAAACAGGAAAATGTTGTAACTTGACTTTACATAGTCTGATCTGCCCCAAATTTCACAAGCTGGATAATACTCCAGACCTGAAGACATATCTGTGTAATTATGAGTGATAGTCATAGCGCCCCCTACAGGAAACAGGAAAATGTTATAAATTGACTATACATTGTCCAATCAGCCCCAAACTTGACATGTTATATTAGAGTCCCGGCCTGAAGACATATATGTGTAATTATGAGTGATAGTCATAGCGCCCCCTAAAGGAAACAGGAAGTTGTTGTAAATTGACTATACATGGTTCAATCAGCCCCAAACTTGACATGTTTTATAAGAGTCCCGGTCTGAAGACATATCCCTGCCGTTATTGAGTTATGGTGATAGCGCCACCTACTGGCAATAGCATATGGTTGTGTACTGCCACCCACCTTCATAGAAGTGCCTTTAAAGGATACCCCATAGGTTCTCAGCAGGTCATTTACGGCAACGCGCGCCACGCGCAGAAAATTCCCTCAAACCGTTACGTGCTGTTTCCGACTTTCATGAAGTGGGCGACAGCGTGTTCCCCGACGTCCGCAAGGGGCGAGGGCCCGCTCATCGCTGCTTGCAGCTTTAATTATTATTATTATTATTATTATTATTTTTCCGCTGGGAGATCGCATTTTTGAGGCCTTTAGGATGCACGAAAACTCATGAAAATTGGAATATGCATCAGACCTGGTGGGAAATTCAAAGTTCTGTACTGATTCGGCTCGGGTGTCGCCAGCGGGCTCCATAGCGCCCCCTAATGCAGGCAGTTTTCAGGAAAAGTTACTTCGATCTTCACGAAATTCGAGTATGTCATTCCTCACATCTTGAAGTCCGTCTTAAATATTTATGAGATTTTTTCGGCCAACAGGAAGTCAGCCATCTTGGATTTCCTGCGTGATTTTAAAATTTACGAACACATGTTTGAGGACTTTAGGATGCACAAAAACTCATGAAACTTTACACGTATATGCACACTAGTACTTACTTTGATTTGGTGGTGTAATTTGGCTTGGGCGTGGCATGTTGGCTCTCTAGCGCCCCCTTATGTCTTTTAACCTTTACGCATACCTTGTTGTACTCGAAAACTCATGAAATTTGGGAAAAACATGGACACCTGTGAACTGTACGTGAATGTACAGCCATTGGGTTCAGCGCGTTAAGCGGGCTCCATAGCGCCCCCTACCGCGTGGAAGGCCATAGTTTCAACATAGTTGATCCTATGTTCATGAAATTTGGTGGGCACATCCCGCTCATTATTTCAGACATATTCCTCATTGGGTTTCATTAGCCCCGCCCAACCGGAAGTCGGCCATCTTGAATTTTGTGCGTTTTTCATGCATTTTACGCATACTTTGACGAACTCCTCCTAGAGGCTTCATCGGATTCGCGTCAAATTTGGATGGTATAACCCTCAGACTAATGTGACAAAAACTTGTTTTGGAATTTTTGATCGCTCCAACGGTGATGTCATAGGTCATGTGAGAAGACGCCATTTTGTCATTTTATAGGTGTTAAACTTTACGATACTCCTCCTAGAGGATTCAAGAGATCCATCTCAAAGTCGGGCAGCAGAATCTCAACACCTCCACGACGCTAAATTTTGAAGCTTTTGTGTTTTTACGAAACGGCGTTGTTGTAGCGGCGCGGCGAATTTCGATGTTTCGACATGACACAGGAGGCTGTTTTAACTTGACTTTATACAGTCAGATCTGCCCCAAATTTCACAAGCTGGATAACAGTCCAGACCTGAAGACATATCTGTGTAATTATGAGTGATAGTCATAGCGCCCCCTACAGGAAACAGGAAAATGTTATAAATTGACTATACATTGTCCAATCAGCTTCAAACTTGACATGTTTTATAAGAGTCCCGGCCTGAAGACATATCTGTGTAATTATGGTCTAGAACCCACCTGAAATTGATATGTTGTAATACTCCATATGAATAGCTCAAAGGTCATGCTAAACAGTCTCCGTAAGATCCCTGCGTACACATTTGGATAGCTAGCTGGATGCAATGCGTATGCATCCCCCTTTCAAAGGCCTAAGGACGCCCCTCCAACCGCATACGAAGGCCCCACCGTTACTCGGCATTTAGGTTCGCTCATGGCCCACGAAGGGTGCCCGACTCAGGCTGAGCTATGATGTTGTTTTCCTGGAGTCTGATTCTGGGCTTCGGATTATGAGACTTACGAAACTGGAAATCAGAATTGGAATATCAGACTGAAATGAATTGTCGAGGGCTCATGCGCCCGAATGCTAGCTTTCAGGCAGTTTCAGTAGAATTCGTTTGAATTCAGTAATCTCTAAATTTGAGTTTTAAATCTCAGATTTGAGAATCGATTTTAATTTTCGACAATTTATTGTACTGTTTAAAAACTTTAGAAACTAACTAGAAACTTTACCATATGAATTGTAATTCTTAGTTGGGGTGCATTGGCTTGCTGCTGTGTTTAGCCTTTGCTCCTGGTGTCATACCTTGAATTGAAACTATGAATGAAACTGACCTGTGACTATTGATAGCCTATGGGTCATAGTAACCTCCCATGGCCCTACCGTTAGCCATAGTTGTAATCAAATTTGTAGTCATATTTGGACTCCCCATTATTTGCTATTTCTGGCTTCCAACCGCCTCGAATTTTGGCCTTTGATTTTTAGTTTTTGCACTCCTCCTAGAGCTTCATCGATTCCGTCAAATTTGATGGTTACCCTCAAACTATGTGACAAAAACTTTTAGGAATTTTTGATCGAATGGTGATCTCAAGATGTGAGAAGACGCCATTTTGTCATTTTAAGGTTTAAACTTTACGTACTCCTCCTAGAGGATTCAAGAGTCCATCTCAAAGTCGGGCAGCAGAATCTAACACCACGAGCTAAATTTTGAAGCTATTTGTACTGGTTTTTGCGAAACGGCGTGTTGTAGGGCGGCAATTTCGATGTTTCGACATGACACAGGAGGCTGTTTTAATTGATTTTTAGAATGCCATTACCTGATAATAGTCCAGACCTGAAAATATCTGTGTAATTATGAGTGATGTCATAGCGCCCCCAAGGAAACAGGAAAAATAAATTTATACATTGACACCAGCTTACAAATTGACATGTTTTTAAGAGTTAGGCCTAAGACATATATTGAGTGTATCATGCCCCCTACAGGAAACAAAATGTTGTAAGTTGATATGCATATGTCAGCCCCAAATTACATGTTTTACAACGTCTGAAGACATATCCCTGCCGTCTTAAATTGAGTTACGGACACGGCCAAACGAATACCTCAGCAGTCTGTGCAGGCCCCTATGAAGGCCAAGGTGTCCACCGTTCGCAAGGCGTACCAAAATCCGCTCAACGTTCGGTCCACTTCTAGGGGGCAGTCCCTCACGAAGTGCGGGCCCAGTGGCCGTTCAGTTGCGAGGTCTTTCGCTGGATGCTTTATGCCCTTAGGATTACGAACTATAAATTTTGATCAGACTTGCACGAAATTCACGTAAGTGAATTGCATGCGTCGAAATTCAATTCGCCCAAGGCAGGGTTCCAGGGTCTTGATCCCCTACGAATGATTTGAAACCATTTGATTCTCAAAATTGAATTTTCTCACAGAAGTCCATTTGATTTTGGTCGTTTAAAATTTAGGCAGCATGTTGGAGCCTTGATTTCAAAATTTGAAACTTGTAGATAGTGAAAACTCAAAACTTTAATGTTAATGACTTGTGATTTGTGTGCATTGGTTGGTTAGCTTGGCTTTAGCCTACTCTGTAACTGGCCATACTTTGAATCTGAATCATGAATTGCAAATGGGTCCCGTAATTGGCCAATGCCCCACTGGGTTGAAGCCTAGCCGCTCTACGCCTAGCTGAAGCCTAGCAACCCTCATATTTCATCATATCCTCTGGATATCGGCCCTCACTAATTCCATTGGAATTCTTGCTGTCATCGGTTGCATCTTTCGACTCCTCTGTGCTTTTATCATTTTACGCTTACTTTGAACCCTCCTAGGCTTACAGATTTCGCGTAAATGTGACCAACGTAGCAAAGATGTAAATACGCTTTTGATTTTAGGTTTAACTTAAGGCTTGTCATTGTGAGGATCATTTAAGTTCGTAGAAATTCAAATCCACTAAATGGCAATATCTACATAACGGTAATGGGAAGCATTATTTTGAAATGGTTTGGTTGCAATTACTTTTTGCCGACGAAATTGTTAACTTGGATAATGTCCGTCTGCCCCAATTTACAATTGATAAGTCCAGCCTGAAACATAAGTAACTAGAATAGTATGACCCCTACGAAGCAGAAATGCACTACTATAATCGGCGATTACATATTTACAGTGATAAGAAGGCCCTAAACAGAAATTATAGTAATTATGGCCCCCTACAGGAACCGAAAAGTTTAACTTGACTTTCATGTCCATTGCCCAAATTTACATTTGAGTCAACCCGCCTAAGCATAAGTATTATGAATAGACTATACTCGCCAAGACCCAAATTAGTTTTAAAGTGACTTAACAATCTGCCCAAATTTCAACGTTTATAAAGCGCCACCTGAGACATATACGTGCTGTTTGTTATGGATAGCGCCACCACTGGCAACAGAAATGTTATGTCCACCACCTAGGGCTTTAAAGGAACCCCATAGGTTCTCAAAGGTCTTTCGGCAAGGGCGCACAGCGAAACCCCAAACGTTCTGCGGTGTCCGACTTTCAGTGTCGTAAGGTGCCCCGACGTCCGCAAGTGCGAGGCCCAACGGTCCTGCGACTTTAAAGGGCCGAGAAAAATTGCCGGCAAGATTTGTTACGGTGCGAGGAAACTATGCTTTTCTAAGGATATTATATAGGCCCGAACGAAAGTCAGACCAGTATTGGCTAGTGCGAGGAAACTATTGTTTTCTAAGGATATTATTTTTGCAATGAAATTTTTAGCTTGATGCACGAAAATCACAAAAATTGTAATGATGGCGGGAAATCAAAGTCTGAATTGGCAAGGGTGTGCCAAGGTTCTCGTGCTCTCAAATTCGGAGCATTTTGAAATTAGAGCACAAAATTGAATTTCATTTACCAAAGTACTACTTATTTTGAGTTTTTTTCAACGGAAGTTAGCCATTTGGACTTTGTGCATTTAAATTTGAACACTTTATCGAACTGTACTATATTGGAATATAATGACCTGTACATTTGTTTTAGCTGCTTTGGCTTAGCTGGCTCTGCTTGCCCCCTTAGTCATACCTGAAAGTTCCTTAAATGCTTGGTGACTACCCTATGAAGCATTGACATTGTGTGACTTAGCCACCTGGGCCACGTTAACGGGTTCGCCCTACGTGGAAGGCCATAGTTTCAACATAATTGATCCTATGTTCATGAAATTTGGTAGGCACATCCCGCTCATTATTTCAGACATATTCCTCATTGGGTTTCATTAGCCCCGCCCACCCGGAAGTCGGCCATCTTGAATTTTGTGCGTTTTTCATGCATTTTACGCATACTTTGACGAACTCCTCCTGGAGGCTTCATCGGATTCGCGTCAAATTTGGATGGTATAACCCTCAAACTAATGTGACAAAAACTTGTTTAGGAATTTTTGATCGCTCGAACGGTGATGTCATAGGTCATGTGAGAAGACGCCATTTTGTCATTTTATAGGTGTTAAACTTTACGATACTCCTCCTAGAGGATTCAAGAGATCCATCTCAAAGTCGGGCAGCAGAATCTCAACACCTTCACGATGCTAAATTGCGAAGCTTTTGTGCTTTTGCAAAACGGCGTTCTTGTGGCGGCGCGGCGAATTTCGATGTTTTGACATGACACAGGAGTTTGATTTAACTTGACTTTACATCGTCCGATCTGCCCCAAATTTCACAAGCTGGATAACAGTCCAGGCCTGAAGACATATATGTAACTTTATGAGTGATAATCATAGCGCCCCCTACAGGAAACAGGAAAATGTTGTTACTTGACTTTACATCGTCCGATCTGCCCCAAATTTCACAAGCTGGATAAGAGTCCAGGCCTGAAGACATATATGTAACTTTATGAGTGATAGTCATAGCGCCCCCTACAGGAAACAGGAAAATGTTGTTACTTGACTTTACATCGTCCGATCTGCCCCAAATTTCACAAGCTGGATAAGAGTCCAGGCCTGAAGACATATATGTAACTTTATGAGTGATAGTCATAGCGCCCCCTACAGGAAACAGGAAAATGTTGTAACTTGACTTTACATCGTCCAATCTGCCCCAAATTTCACACGTTTTATAAGAGTCCCGGCCTGAAGACATATACGTGCTGTATTGAGTTATGGTGATAGCGCCACCTACTGGCAACAGGAAATGTTTGTATACTGCCACCCACCCTCATAGAAGTGCCTTTAAAGGATACCCCATAGGTTCTCAACAGGTCATTTACGGCAAGGCGCGCCACACGCAGAAAATACCCTCAAACTGTTGCGTGCGGTGTCCGACTTTCATGAAGTGCGCGACAGCGTGTTCCCCGACGTCCGCAAGGGGCGAGGGCCCGCTCATCGCTGCTTGCAGCTTTAATTAGGGCCCGAGCACGAAAGTGCCAGGACCCAACGGTGTCCTGGCACGAAGTGCGAGGAAACCTATTGTTTTTCTAAGGATTATTATTATTAGGGCCCGAGCACGAAAGTGCCAGGACCCAACGGTGTCCTGGCACGAAGTGCGAGGAAACCTATTGTTTTTCTAAGGATTATTATTATTTTTCTGCTGCGAGATCGCATTTTTGAGGCCTTAGGATGCACGAAAACTCACAAAAATTGGAATATGCATCAGAACTGGCGAAAATTCAAAGTATTGTACTGATTGGGCTGGGGTGTCGCCAGCGGGCTCCATAGCGCCCCCTAATGCAGGCAGGTTGGGAAAAAGTTACTTCGATCTTCACGAAATTCGAGTAGGTCATTGCTCACATCTGAAGTCCGTCTAAATATTTTTGAGATTTTTTTGGCCAACAGGAAGTCAGCCATCTTGGATTTCCTGCGTGATTTTAAAATTTACGAACACATGTTTGAGGACTTTAGGATGCACAAAAACTCATGAAACTTTACACACACATGCACACTAGTACTTACTTTGATTTGGTGGTGTAATTGGGCTTGGGTGTGGCATGTTGGCTCTTTAGCGCCCCCTTATGTCTTTTAGCCTGTAACATACCTTTTACACTTGGTATACTCGAAAACTCATGAAAGTTGGCAAAAAGATGGACACTTGTGAACTTTACGTGAATGTACAGCCATTGGGTTCAGCGCGTTAAGCGGGCTCCATAGCGCCCCCTACCGCGTGGAAGGCCATAGTTTGAACATAGTTGATCCTATATTCATGAAATTTGGTAGGCACATCCCGCTCATTATTTCAGACATATTCCTCATTGGGTTTCAT
>CAKAOJ020001887.1:0-14070 GCA_916701645.2 Sebastolobus alascanus
AAATTTTGATGTTTTAATAAAAACATGTGACTGTAAAATGACTTTTTTAATCTCCTTTTTATGTTTCTTTAAAAATAAGTTTTAGTTTTTAAAAAACCTTAAATTTCCGAAAAAATTTAAAAAATTTGAGAAGAAATGCTTGGGGGGAATTTTGTTTTTAAAAGAAATTTTTTTCAATAGAACCTTTTAGTTTTCTTGATTTTGGGTTTTTAAAAAGACACTTTGTGTTTTGAAAAACCCCTTTTTTTGGAAGAAAATTTATTTTGGACCAAATTTTCTGAAAGCTAAAAATGGTTCCCCCCAACCAATTTTAGTTTTTTTGAAAACATGTTTCTATTAAAAAACATTTTTCAATCATACATTTTGAGTGTTTTTTTTAAAATACTTTTGGTGGTTTTTTGGGGGAAAAGCCTTGTTTGAAAAAGACAAAAACTGTAGTGAAAACTTAGGTTTCTTTTATTTTAAAAAGAAAACAATTTTTTCCCCAAAACATTTTAGTGTTTTTTGACCCGTGGTTTTTAAAAAACACTTTGCAGTTTTAAAGAAATACAGTTTTACATAAATTTACTAAAATCAATTTGACTTGGGGGTTTCTTTGGAAACGTCTAGTTGAACCCCTTTTAGTTTTTTGACTAAGTTTACGGGAAAAAAAAGCAAATTTAATCGACTTTTTGGGGTTTTTTTTAGGAGAAAATTTTATGGGTTTTGGGGGGGCCTTAATTTCCGTTGAAAAAAAATTTGCTAGTAAAATGTTTACTAATTTTGATTTTAAAAAAAAATCAATTTTTTCCTAGTAATTTTTATGTTTTAGCTTTTTGGGGGGTTTTTAAAAACCTTTGCAGTTTTAAAAAACTACAGTTTTCTAAAATTTACTAAAAAAGATTTGATTTTTGGGGGAAATTTTAGTGGGAAAAACTTTACCCTTTTTTACTTTTAGTTTTCAAGAAAAACTTTTTCTTTAAAAAAGAATAAATTTTAACCTAACTTTTGGGGTTTTTTTGGAGAAATACTTTTAGGGGGTTTTTTGGGGGAAAAAAAAAAATTAAGCTTTCCGACTATAAAGCTTTACAAGAAATTCTGCTCAGAATGAAGATGCTCTGAGGCTAATTCTTGTATTTCTAAGAAGAAATCACATCTTTTTCACATCAGTACACTTTTGAGTGTTTCTTGAGCGTTTCTGGTGGTTTTGGGAGAGAAAGACACTTTAAGCTAGTTTAGTGATTAACACTACAGTTTTGCATAGATTGAGCTCAGAATTAAGATTTGATTCTTGGAGGCCAAATTCTTACGTGAAAGCTGATAAAACTATGTACCCTGTCATATCCATCCCCTTTGCATGTTTTCAATGCAATACATGTGTTACTGTGAAGAAATGAAGTCATTTCATATCAGTCCACTTTTGAGTGTTTCTTGAGGAGACATGCGATTCTGTGCTGTTTTAGGAAGAGAAAGACACTTTAAAGCAATTTAGTGATGAACACTACAGTTTTACATGAAATTGAGCTAAGAATGCAGATTTGATGCTTGGATCAAATCTTATGTGAAAGCTGATAAACTATGAAACCCTTCATACCTTCCCTTTGCATGTTTTCAATGCACACATGTGTTACTGTGAAGTAATGACATAATTTTCACATCAGTACTCTTTTGAGTGTTTTTTGAGGAGAAATAAGTTTCTAGGTGTTTTGGAGAGAAAGACACATTAAGCTTTCCGACTAAAGAGTTTTACAAGAAATTCTGCTCAATAAAGATTTGATGCTTTGAGGCTAATACTTGTTTTTCTGAGAAAAAATTTAATTTTGAAAAATCAGTTTTTTATTTTTGGTTTTTTGAGGTTAAATGTTTTGTAACCTTTTTTATGTAAAATTTCGTTTACTTTTGCAAATTTAAAACTGATTTAGGGAAATTTTAATTTTTTAAAACAATTTTAAGTTTTATGAAAAAAAGAAAATTAAGCTGATAAGCTTTAGCAATTTTGGTTTTAAAAAAACACTTTCTGAATTTTGAAGAATTTTTCTTTTTGATAGAAAAGATTTTTTTTTAAAAATTTTGTGAAATGTTTTGAAATTTACTAATTTGATTTAAAAGAAAAGATTAGGAAGGTAATTTTCTTTTATTTCTTTTAAATGAAAATTTACTGTATGTTTTGAGGAAAAACTTTTGGTTTTGAAAAGATTTAATAGTTTTTGATTTTTTAAAATAGTTTAGTTGAAAAATTTTCCCAAATTCTTTGAATAAAATTGACTTTACCTTTTTGGGGTTTTAAGAAATTTTTTAAAAACATTTTCACATAAATACTTGATTTTTGTTTGGGAAAAAATTTAATTTTTGGAATTAATTTTTATTGTTTTAGAAAATTCATTTTGATGAAGTTTAGAATTTTTTTAAAGAAATCTTTAATTTTTTTTGAGAAACACTTGTTTTAATATGAATTTAGCTTTTTGTTGAAAGAGTTTTTTTATGTAAAAAATTTACTAAATTTCGAAGGTTAAAATTTGTAATTTATTAGTTTCTAATACTTTTTTTAAAAAACATTTTTCAATCATCATTTTATTGAGTTGAGATAATTTTTGGAGAAAAATTTTCTGATAAATATGGTTTTAAAAACTTTAGTTTAAAATAGTTTTCAATTATTTTTTTAGAAAAATACTTTACTTTTTGTTTTTTGAGAAACATTTTTTTCAAAGAAAAATTTTTTTAGTTTTGGATGTTTTAGAAAATTTAGCTTTTAGAATAAATTTGGTTTCATATTCAAATTTAAAATTGACAATTAATGTTTAATGTAAAATGTTTTCATGAAAAATAATCTTTTTCAATATCAATTTTGTTTTTAAAACTTTTGGGGTTTTGGGGAGTTTTTAATAGTTTTGGTGAATAGAGAAAAATTAAGATGGGTTTAGCTTTAAGGGAAATTCTTATGAAGTATATTTTCCTTCTTTTTTGGGAAATAATTTACCCTTTTAAAAAATAATTTTAAACTTTTTGGTTTTTTGGGGGGAAAACTTTAGGGTGAAAATTTAATTTCTAATTAGATTTTTTAGAAATTTTGTGGTTTGAGAAAACCTTTTTAACCCCCTTTTTTTTCAAATTCTGGTTATTGAGGTTACATTTTTCTAATACAAAATTTTCAAGAAAAATCTTGAGTTTTCTGAAAAATTAAATTTTTGACAAAATTTTTTGTTTTTGGTTTAGAAACTTTTAAAAAATTTTTTTCCCCAAATTTTTTTTTGAAGAATTTTTTTAAATCCTTTGAGGGATTTAGGATTATTTTGTTTTAAGTTTGAATGAAAAAATTTTTAAAATTCCAATGAAAATTTTTTAACTTTTTTTTAAATATATTTTTAAAAATATTTTTTATTTTTACTTTAATGTTTTTGAAGAAAGACTTTGGTATTGTTTTAGAAAAATAGATTTTGGTGTGTTTAAGAATTTTAGTTTAGATAAACTTGGGAAAATTTTAGTAAATGAAATGTGTTGAAATTCCTATTAAAATTTCTTTAACTTTTTTTCTTAAAAAATATTTTCTGAAGTTAAATTTTTTTTGAAATCTTCTAGTGTTTTGAGAAAATACTTTGAATTTTTAAGAAAAATAATTTTGACAAGAGTTTTTTTTTTGGAGAAAAATTTTTTAGAAAACTTTTTTTTGGAACACTGTTTTCAGAAGAATTAATTTACTTGGGTATGAACTTTTAAGAAATTTAACTATGGGTTTTATACTTGGTTTATTATTAAATAATTTACTACAATCATTTTTTAAATCTTTTATTTTTTGGAAAATTATTTTTCGAAAAACTTTTTTTAAAGAAATTTTTATTTTGGAAGAAGGGCTTTTGTTTGATAAATTTTTTAGAAAAACCTTTAAGTTTTTGGTTTTCTTGGGTTTTTGAAAAAACTTTTAAAATAGATTTGCATTTTAGGAATTTAGTGAAAAATTACTTGACAAATTTTATGTTACAAATTCTTTTTAATTATAAATTTTAAACGCCCCTTTTCTAAGGAAAAAATTGTCCTGATAATCCTTTTTTATTTAACTTTAAGGGTTTTTGGGAAAAAATGTTTTGTTTTTTAGATTTGATTTCGAAGAAATTTGTTTTAAAAAATCTTGAGCTGTTTATCTGTTTTAAAAGAAAAACTTTATTATTTTGGTGTTTTTCTTTTGAGTTTGAAAAAACCTTAGTATTTTTGAATAATTTACAAAATTCTGAATAAAATTTTTTTTAACCAATTTTTTATGTTTAAAAAAAATATTCCCTTTTTTTTGATTTTAAACACTTTTCTAAGAATTTTAATGAAACTTTTTTTGTTTTAGGAAAATACGTTTATTTTAGAATAACATTTTGTGAATTTTACTTTTAAGAATTTTTAAAAAAATTTAAAGGTTTAAATTTAAAAACTTTTAAATTAACTTTTTTAAATTTTATTTTAAACCTGTTTAGAAGAAAGTCCTTAATTTTTAGTAGAACTTTTGGGTTTTGAAGAAATAATTTTTTTTGAGCAAATTTTTGTTTCTTGACCGTTCTTTTTGAGAAAAATCCCTGTATTTAATTAAAAATTTTCATAATCAGTATTTTGATGTTTTTAAGAACTTTTTTGAGGGGTTTTGAGAAAACATTTCATTTTTAAGAAATTTTAAAAGATTTAGCTTTAGGAAAACTTTTAATGAAATGCTTTTCAAATTTTTTGAGTTTTTAACATTTTTGGATAAACTTTAAGGGTTTTGAAAACATTTAAGTATTGACCCAATTTAAAAATTGCAAAAATTTTGTTAAAATTAAATTTGTGAATTGTAAACTTTTGCATTTATTTTCATTTTTAAAAATTTTTTAAATTCAATGATTTTTGATCGTTTTGGTTTTGGGGGAGAAAGACCTTTATTTTTAGTTAAAACACTACTTTTACTGAAGATTTAAGAAAATTTTTAAATTTATGTTTGGGAAAACTTTTCTGAATTTAGTGTTTTTCACATTTACTTTGGGGTTTTGAAGAAATTTTTTTAGAAAACCAAATTTTTTATTTTAAAAAAAAATTTTTTTTTTTGGGGGGTTTTTTTTTAAAAAAAAAAAAAAAAAAAAAATTTTAAAAAAATTTGTTTTAAAAAATTTTTGTTTTTGGGGGGGTTTTTTTTTTAAAAAAAATTTTTTTTTTTTTAAAAAAAAATTTTTTTTTTTTGGGGGGGGGAAAAAAAAAATTTGGAAAAATTTTAAAAAATTTTAAAAAAAAAGGGGTTTAAATTTTTTTTTCCCAAAAAAAATTTTTAAAACTTTTAAAATTTTTTTTGGGTTTTTTTTTTTGGGGGGGAAAAAAAATTTTTTGGGGGGAATTTTTAAAAAACCCCAAAAATTTTTTAAGGGGTTTTAAAAAACCCAAAAATTTTTAAAAAATTTTTATTTTTTTTTTCCAAAAAATTTGTTTTTTTGGGGGAAAAATTTTTTTAAAATAAATTTTTTGGGTTTTTTTAAAAAATTTTTTTTTTGGGGGAAAAAAATTTTTTTTTAAAAAAAGGGAAAAAAACAATTTTTCAAATTTTTTTTTTTTAAAAAATTTTAGGGGTTTTTGGGGGAAAAAAATTTTAAAATTTACCCTTTTTTAAAAAAAAATTTTTTAAAAAAAAAAGGGGGAATTTTTAAAAAAAAAAAAAATTTTTTTTTTTTAGTTTTTTTGGGGGTTTTTTTTTGGGGGGGGGGAAAGAAAAAACCCCCTTTTTTAAAAAAAAAAATTTTCCCAAAAAGGGGGGAAGGGGAAATTTTTTTTTAAAAAAAAAATTTTTTAAAGTACACTTTTATGTTTTCTTTTGAGTGGTTTTGGGAGAAAAGTTTTAGCTAGTTTGGAAGAAAACATTTTACATAAATTTATAGATGAAATTTTTTTTTAATAATTCTATGTAAATTGATCTAGACCAATTCTATTGACTTTTCAATTTTTATGCTCATGTTTCTTTAAGAATACTAAATTTAAAATTTTTATTTCTTAGAAATTTCTGGTGTTTTGGGAGAAAACATTAAGTTTGAAAAAGCTTTAAAAAATTCGAAATAAAGCTTAGGAATTCTTTTATTTTTAAAAAGAAATCACATCTTTTTCTAGAATTTATGTTTCTTAGCTTTCTGGTGTTTTAAGCATTAGTGTTTGGAAAAACACATTTTGCATATTAGTAGAATAGATTTATTTGAGGCAAATTCTTAGAAGCTGATTATATGTTGGGGCAATTCTTTCATGTAAAGCTACAAATGTTACTGTGAATAACATTTTGCATTCAGCTTTTAGTTTTCTGAGAGAATTTCTGGTTTTTCACATCAGTACACTTTTGAGTGTTTCTTGAGGAGAAATACTTTCTAGGTTTGGGGAAAAAAACACTTTAAGCTTTCCGACTATAGAGTTTTACAAGAAATTCTGCTAAGAATAAAGATTTGATGCTTGAGCTAATTTTGTTTTTCTGAGAAGAAATCACATTTTTTCACATCAGTACATTTTGAGTGTACTTGAGCGTTTAAGTGGTTTTGGGAGAGAAAGACATTTTAAGCTAGTTAGAGATGAACACTACAGTTTTACATGAAATTGACCTGATTGAAATTGATGCTTACAGGCCAATTCTATGTTAAATCTGATAAACTATATTCCATATCCTTGCATCGTGTTTCATATTTCGAATGCAATACATGTTTCTCTGAAGAAAGTACATCTTTTTCATAATCATTTTAGTTTTCTTGAGGAGAAATAAGTTTCTAGGTGGTTTTGGGAGAGAAAGACACTTTAAGCTAGTTAGTGATAACACTACAGTTTTACATAGATTGCTCAGAATAAGATTTGATGCTTGGAGGCCAAATTCTTACGTGAAAGCGATAAATTGTCCTGTCATATCCATCTACTTTTGCATGTTTTCAATGAAATACATGTGTTACTATTAAGAAATGACATAATTTTCACATCAGTACACTTTTGAGTGTTTCTTGTTGAGAAATACGTTTCTAGGTGGTTTTAGGGAGAAAGACACTTAAGCTTTCCGACTATAAGCTTTACAAGAAATTCTGCTCAGAATGAAATGATGCTTGGAGGCTAATTCTTGTATTTCTAAGAAGAAATCACATCTTTTTCACATCAGTACACTTTTGAGTGTTTCTTGAGCGTTTCTGGGTGGTTTTGGGAGAGAAAGACACTTTAAGCTGTTTATGATGACCTACAGTTTACATAATTGATAGAATCATTTGTCTTGGAGGCAAATTTTACGTGAAATAAACTTTGACTGTCTACAATATTTCTGGTGTTTTAAGAAGACACTTTACTTGGGAAATATTGTTTAAGAAATTCTTAGTGAATTCTTGGAGGTAATTCTTGTAGTTTTAGAGAGAAAGACATTTTACTAGTATTTGACTGTTTAGCTTTTGTTTGGAAGAAAGAATTTAGCTAGATTATAAGTTTTAAAAATTGCTAGAGCAGTTTATTTGAGTCAATTCTATGAACTGAAAACATTACTTTCATATCTCACTTTTGATGTTTTATGACAATGTTTCTGGTGGTTTTGGAAAGAAACACTTTAAGTGTTTTGAGGGAAAAAATTTACAAGATTGGCTCAGAAAGAAGATTGAGTTGATTAAATTTTCGAAATCTGTAAATGTAACCCCGTGGTTTTCTTGTATTTTGAAGAAATCAATTTTTTAAATACATTTGGTTTTCTACGTTTTGGTGTTTTGGGAGAAATACATTTAGAGTTTTGGGAAAACTACAGTTTATGTGATAAATTAATTATTCTTGAGAATCTTTTGAAGCTAATACATGTATTCAAATACATCTTTTTCAATGATCACTTTTGATGTTTTTGAGAATTTTGGGGGTTTTGGGAGGAAAGACACTTTAAGCTAGTTTAGTGATGACACTACAGTTTTTGATTGAGAGAAGCAATTTGATGCTTGAGGCAAATTCTTACGTGAAAGCTGATAAAATGGTACCTGTCATATCCATCCCTTTGCATGTTTTCAATGAAATGTTACTGTAACAATCATAATTCACTTTTGCATTTTTGAGATACTTGTTATTGGGAAAAAAGAATTTTTTCCCAAAAAATTTTAAGTTTCCTAAGAATATTAAAATTGCTTGGAAGGGAAGACTTTTGCTTTGGAATAAGTTTTCAAGAAAATTTCACATTTTAGATTTGAGCTTTGTGTTTTGAAGAAGACTAGCTTTTAGATAAACACTTTTAGTATTTAGAGATCAGTTTTGAGAAAGCCTTAAGCTAATTTGTGATGAGCTAAATTTTACTGAAAGCTAAATGTTATCCTTGGGCCAATTTTAGTTTAATGAAAACTGTGTTCTGTCAAGATCACTTTTGTTTTCATGAATTTTGTGTTTTGGAAAATATTTTACAGTTTTGGAGGATTTTTGATTCGTAAAAGGTTTTAAGAAATTACTTAAAAATTTGATGAGAGCTTTAAGAAATTTGAAAGAATAAAATTGTTCTTAGGCAATATTTTTGTGAAAGAAAATACGTCTGTCATTTGTCCTTAGATTTTTTATGGTTTAAAAGTGTTAAGGAGTAGACAAATTTTAATAGTGAGATGAATTGTTTCTTGAAATGACATATTTAATGACTTTAGGTACTTAGAATCTTTAGGGTTTTGAAAAATGAACTTTAAGATCAAGATTTTCAAGAATCTTAGTTTGAGAAATAATCTTTTCTAGTACTTTGAGTGACTTAAGCTTCTTAGTGTTTTTGGGGAAAAGAACTTAAGCTATTTGATTTCAAAGTCAAGTTTTCATACATTTTGAGTGTTCTTGAGGAAATTCTAGGTGGTTTTGGAGAGAAAGACACTTAAGCTTTCGATATAAGTTTTACAGAAATTTGCTAGAATAGATTTGATGCTTTGGGATTTTAGAAAGAAATCACTTTTTCAATCAGTACACTTTTGATTTTCTTGAGCGATACTGGTGTTTTGGAAGAAAGACATTTTGAAATGATAAACATTTAATGTCTAGTTGAAATTTTTGTAAACTTAGTAATGATAAATTACAATCTTGATGTTTTAGCAATTTATACTGTTTCTGAAGAAAGTACATCTTTTCACATAACTTTTAGTGTTTTTGAGAGAATAAGTTTAGTGTTTGGAGAAAACATTTAAGAAATGACATAATTTTAATAGACAATTTTAGTGTCTTGGAGAAATTCTTGGTGTTTGGAAGAAACATTACTTGTTATCATCACTTTATGAATTGTTAATGAATTATGCTGGTAATTAAAGACTAACTTTACTTGAACTTTGTTTATTTAGAAACAATTTATTCATTATCAAACTTTGAGTGTTTCTGAGAAAACGTTTCTGTTTTTGAAAACATTAGAGTTATTTTAAGTTTACAAAATTGTTAAACAGATTTGAGTGTTTTGAGTATTTTAGTGTTTGGAAAAATTACTTTTGACTACTTTAAGTTTTGAGAGAAAGTTTATGTTGGGAAAAAACTTAATTTTAAAAGATACTAGTAATTTATCTTACATTTGATGTTTTGGTTTTGTTTTGGGAAGAAAAACTATTCCATACACTTTTTTTCTGAAGAATACTCAGTGTTTTGGAAAGTAAAGTCATTTATGTTACAAATTTCTGAAATATCTTCCTATTTTTTGAATCATTGCATACATTTTACTTGAAGAATACATAATTTTCACACATACCTTTTGAGTGTTCTTGAGAGAAATACTTTCTAGTGGTTTGGAGAAGAACATTTAGCTTTCGAAATTAATTTACGAAAATTCCTAGTAATTTATTTGAGCAATCATGTTTTTTGAAAATACACTTTTCATATTAGCTTTCTGGTGTTTTGGAGAAGATTTAAGTGTTTGAGAAAGACATTTAATTTAATGAACACTTTTAATGATTCTAGAAAATTTTTGTTAGGTTTTTGGGAAAGAAAAACCCCTTTACTTTTTTATTTTAAAGCATACAGTTTTTCTTAAAAGACTAAATTTTTTAAAATTTTTTATGCTTGGAGAAAATTTTTAGGGGGTTTTTAAAAACCTTTAACTTTCCATAAATTTTAAAAATTTTCAAAAAAAATTTACAAATTTTTTTTTCTAAAGAAATACATTTTTCACATCAGTACACTTTTGAGTGTTTCTTGAGCGTTTCTGGGTGGTTTTGGGAGAGAAAGACACTTTAAGCTAGTTTAGTGATGAACACTACAGTTTTACATGAAATTGAGCTAAGAATGCAGATTTGATGCTTGGAGGTCAAATTCTTATGTGAAAGCTGATAAACTATGTACCCTGTCATATCCTTCCCTTTTGCATGTTTTCAATGCACTACATGTGTTACTGTGAAGTAATGACATAAATTTTTACATCAGTACTCTTTTGAGTGTTTCTTGAGGAGAAATAGTTTCTAGGTGGTTTTGGGAGAGAAAGACACTTAAGCTTTCCGACTAAAAGCTTTACAAGAAATTCTGCTCAGAATGAAGATGCTTGAGGCTAATTCTTGTTTTCTAAAAAGAAATCACATCTTTTCACATCAGTACACTTTTGAGTGTTCTTGAGCGTTTTGGTGGTTTTGGAGAGAAAGACATTAAGCTAGTTTAGTGATAACACTAAGTTTTGAAATTGACTCAGAAAAAATTTGATCTTGAGGCCAATTCTTAGTGAAACTGATAAAACTATGATTCATATCCATCCCTTTCATTTTCAATGCAATACATGTGTTTCTGTGAAGAAATGAATCATTTTCATATCAGTCCACTTTTGAGTGTTTCTTGAGGAGAATCGTTTCTGGGGTTTTGGGAGAGAAAGACACTTTAAGCTAGTTTAGTGATGAAAACTACAGTTTTACATGAAATTGAGCTAAGAATGCAGATTTGATGCTTGGAGGTCAAATTCTTATGTGAAAGCTGATAAACTATGTACCCTGTCATATCCTTCCCTTTTGCATGTTTTCAATGCACTACATGTGTTACTGTGAAGTAATGACATAATTTTCACATCAGTACTCTTTTGAGTGTTTCTTGAGGAGAAATAGTTTCTAGGTGGTTTTGGGAGAGAAAGACATTAAGCTTTCCGACTAAAAGTTTACAAGAAATTCTGCTCAGAATGAAGATTGCTTGAGGCTAATTCTTGTTTTCTGAGAAGAAATCACATCTTTTTCACATCATACACTTTTGAGTGTTCTTGAGCGTTTTGGTGGTTTTGGGAGAGAAAGACATTAAGCTAGTTAGTGATGAACACTAAGTTTTACATGAAATTGACTAGATTGAAAATTTATGCTTAGGCAATTCTTATGTTAAACTGATAAAATTACTTCATATCCTTTCCCTGTTTCATTTTAATGCATACATGTGTTTTGAAGAAAGTACAATTTTTCATTCAATACCTTTTGAGTATTTTGAGGAAAATAAGTTTCTAGGTGGTTTTGGGAGAAAACACTTATTTAGTATGACATACAGTTTTAAAATTTGCTCAGAATTAAATTTGTTTGGAGGCAAATTCTTACGTAAAAAAATACACTTTTACCATGTAATCTTTATTTTCATGCTTTATGAAATCTTTGTGAAAAGAATAATATTAATGTACACTGTTTTCTTTGATAATGCTAATGTTTGGAGGAAATATTAATCTAAACATACTTTCATATTCTGCAGAATGAGTTTATTTTGAGGCAATACTTGTATTCGAAAAATACATCTTTTCACATCAGTACACTTTTGAGTGTTTTGAGAATTTCTGGTGGTTTTGGGAGAGAAATTAATTTCCACATAAGTTTTGAGTAATTCTTAGAAAAGTTGAGTAAAAAATTTTTTTGAGAAATACACTTTTTAATATAATTTGAAAGTATTCGTCAGATGTTTGATTGGAAACTTTAAGCATAGTTTAGTGAAGAATACAAGTTTTCAAAGTACTCTTGATTTTCTTGAACCTTCTTGGGGGTTTTGGGGAAAAACCTTTTGTTTGTGATAAACAAGTTTACATATTGCTAGAAAGAAATTTGATTTTTGAGTAACTTTTGTGATTTGAAACACTTTTACCTTTTGAGAAACCTTTTAGTTTTTGATACTGTTTTGGAGAGAAAACTTGCAGTTTGTGATAGACATTTAGTGTTAGGAAAATGTTTGATATTTTGAGTAAAACTTTACTGTAAAATTTTCAATCATGCATATGTTTTGATGAGCTTTATGGTTTTGAGAAAAACTTTTTCAATGAATACATTTTGTGAATTGATAAGAATTAGTGTTTGAGAGAAGACATTTAGCTAAAGATGACACAGTTTTCATATTATCAGATTAATGATCTTGGCATTCTTATGTGAAGTTAAAACATAAATTTTTCATAACATACTTTTCATGTTTCAAGAATTTTGTTCTTTAGAAAAAGACATTTCATATACACTTTAATGTCTTTAAAATATTTCTAGTTGAGAAAAACTTAGCTACATTTTTTCTAAGAAAATTTTTTCACATCAGACATTTTGAGTGTTAGGCTTTCTAGTGTTTTGGAGAGAAAGACACTTTAATGCATCACTTTGAGTGTTCTAACTACTGTGAAATTTGAGCTAAAGCAATTTATTTAGTAAAATATTTTCATGAATTAATCGTTTATGAGTATTTTGAGAAAACATACTTACCCTTTAATTTTTTGAATGTCACTACATGTTTTAGAATAATTAATATTTTACATCAGTACCTTTTGAGTGTTTGAGGGAAATCGTTTCTGGTGGTTTTGGAGAGAAAGACACTTTAACTTCATATTTTTAATTGTTTTAAAAATTTGAGAAGACATAATTGTTTGGATGAACAATTTTCTAATTAAACTTTAGTTTCTTTGAGTTTTTATGTTTGGAAGAAAGACATTTATTTCCATGAACTTTTTATGAATGCTTAGATGAATGTTTTGGAGGCAATCTTTTAAATTTTGGAGAAACACTAATTTACATAAAAACTGTTTATTTTCTTAAGGGAAACTGTTTCTGAAAAAACATTCTTTTATTGCCAATTTTAATGAAATAGGTAAGAATAATTTTTAAGAGACATTTATATTTTTGAAAAAGTTTCAGTTGGAAAAAACATTAAGTTTTAAGGTTTCAAGAATTGAGAATAAAATTTACTAGTCTTTTGGGTTTTTTGAAGAAAATCTTTTTTCATAGGGTTTTTTAGGAAGACTTTTAGTTTTGGAGAAAACATTTAATTTAGAAATCCTCAGATTAAAAATTGAGCTAAGGAATTTTATGTTATCTGGGGAAAATCTACTTTTGCATGTTTTCAATGAAATACATGTGTTACTATTAAGAAATGACATAATTTTCACATCAGTACCTTTTGAGTGTTTCTTGGAGAAATACGTTTCTAGGTGGTTTTGGGAGAAAAAACACTTAAGCTTTCCGACTATAGAGTTTTACAAGAAATTCTGCTCAGAATGAAGATTTGATGCTTGGGGGCTAATTCTTGTATTTCTGAGAAGAAATCACTCTTTTTCACATCAGTACATTTTTTAGTGTTTCTTGAGCGTTCTGGTGGTTTTTGGGGGAGAAAGACACTTTAAGCTAGTTTAGTGATGAACACTACAGTTTTACATGAAATTGAGCTAAGAATGCAGATTTGATGCTTGGAGGTCAAATTTTTAGTGAAAGCTGTTAAACTGTGTACCCTGTCATATCCTCCCTTTTGATGTTTTCAATGCATACATGTGTTACTGTGAAAAAATAATCATTGTCATATCAGTCAACTTTTGAGTGTTCTTGAGGAACATGCGTTTCTGGGCAGTTTGGAGAGAAAGACATTTTTAACTGTTTAGGATGAACACTAAGTTTTACATAAATTAATACAGAATGAGATTTGATGCTTAAAGGCAATTCTTATGTGAAACTGTAAATAGCCTCTACTCGTTTTCATTTTCAATCATACATGTGTTCTGTGAAAAGACATAATTTTCCATCAGTACCTTTGAGTGTTTCTTGAGGAGAATACGTTTCTAGGTGTTTTGGGAGAGAAAGACACTTTAAGCTAAAATTTAGTGAAAAAGGACACTAACCAAAAAATTTTTACATAGAATTTTTAGCACGTTTTAAAAAAATTTAAGCTTGAGGCCAATTTTTTACCGTGAAAGCTTAGAAA
>CAKAOJ020001888.1:0-31071 GCA_916701645.2 Sebastolobus alascanus
ATGTGATGTCAGCATGACATGTCATCACATTCCAAAACGTGTCACCAGTGCCTTTGAAGTGAGAATGTCAGAATGTTACATCTCCGTGGAATCCTCAACTCTAACTCAGTTACAATCTGATCTCTATGAGAGACGCATCTCTTCGTGGAAACAGAGCGAGAACTATTCCAACGCACAAACGCAAACTGTGTATCGTATCAGTATTACAGCTACATACAGTAATACCCGTACCGCAACAAATATCTTCCTTATTTGATATCTGTTCGGTTATAATGGCCCAAATCGTCCAATCTGAAAACAAGGTAAGATTTTCTCAACCAGCCACAGCTTTAAACAAACTTTTTTCAGTATTACACTGATCTAGACCAAACTATATTTTCATCTTCTAAACTTTTGACAAATACAACTACTTTAGAAATATAAGATAACTTAAAGAAAAAGTAGCTTCACGATGCTTTTTAAAAGCAGATGTAGTTGGCTACAGTACATTCAACTGTCTTTTTGTGTGTATCCAAAGTTAGGATGGGACTGTATTCTTATCTTTTGCATTTGTGTCTTTCAGTCACTTGGACATGAGCTGGTTGAAGCTGCTGCTCAAGCTCCCAGCAAACAGTTGCAGGACCTGCAAAAAGCCCTGGCCGTGCTGGCCACAGAACATGCTGCCCTGAATGAGCAGATGGCCAGCAAACAGTCCGGCTGGGAGCAAGAAAAGGCAAGAATTCTGAAGGCTCTAAAATCAGAAAGAGTCCTTAGAAAAGAAGCTCAGAGGAAGACCAAGGAGGCGGACAGTCAGTCAACTCCCAGCAGTCAGGTGGACTCTGAAAGCACAAACAGTGCGCTGGCCACCGAAATCGCTTCTCTGAAGGAGCAGATGGCCACACAGGAGTCCGGTTGGCAGCAGGAGTATGTTAAAATCCTGAAGGCTCTACAGTCTGAGAGAGCCTTTTGCAAGGAACAGCTGACTGACGTCAAAGCCAAGAGCAAGGAGAAGGATGAAACCATCGGCTTTCTTCAGCAACGTCTTGCTGAAGAACACAACAAGAAGTCCGAGTGAAAAAGTCTGAAAAATGTCTGAGTGAAAAAGTCTGAAAAATGTCTGAGTGTAACAGTAAAAAAAAAAGATGTCTGAAAAATGTCCGAGTAATAAAAGTCTGAAAAATGTCCGAGTAATAAAAGTCTGAAAAAGGTCAGAGTAAAAAAGTATAAAAAAAAGAAGTCTGAAAAATGTCTGAGTGAAAAAGTCTGGAAAAATCTCCTAGTAAAAAAAGTCTGAAAAAAGTCAGAGTAAAAAAGTATAAAAAAAAAAAATCTGAAAAATATCTGAGTAAAAATGTCCGAGTAAAAAGGTAAAAAAAAAAGAAGTCCGAGTAAAAAAGTGTGAAAAAAGTCAGAGTAAAAAAAGTCAAAAAAATGTCCGAGTACAAAGTATAAAAAAAAGGAGTCTGAAAAATGTCTGAGTAAAAACGTCTGGAAAAATCTCAGAGTAAAAAAACTCTGAAAAAAGTCAGAGTAAAAAAAGTCTGAAAAAAGTCAAAGTAAAAAAAGTCTGAAAAATTTCTGAGTAAAAAAGTCTAAAAAAATGTCAGAGTAAAAAAATATTAAAAAAAAGAAGTCTGAAAAATGTCGGAGTAAAAAAAGTCTGAAAAATGTCCGAGTAAAAAGGTTAAAAAGAAAGAAGTCCGAGTAAAAAAGTGTGAAAATAGTCAGTGTAAAAAAAGTCTGTAAAATGTCTGAGTAAAAAAGTAAGAAAAAAAGAAGTTCGACTAAAAAAGTACGAAAAAAGTCAGTGTAAAAAAAATCTGAAAAAAGTCTGAATGAAAAAGTCTGAAAAATGTCTGCGTAAAAAAGTCTAAAAAAATGTACGAGTTCAAAAGCATAAAAAAAAGAAGTCTGAAAAATGTATGAGTAAAAAAGTCTAAAAAAATGTACGAGTACAAAAGCATAAAAAAAAAAAATGTCTGAAAAAAGTCAGAGTAAAAAAAGTCTGAAAAAAGTCTGAGTGAAAAAGTCTGAAATATGTCTGAGTGAAAAAGTCTGAAAAATGTCAGAGTAAAAAAGTATAAAAAAAAGAAGTAAGAAGTCTGAAAATGTCCGAGTAATAAAAGTCTGAAAATGTCCAAGTAATAAAAGTCTGAAAAATGTCCGAGTAAAAAAAGTCTGAAAAATGTCCGAGTAAAAAGGTCAAAAAGAAAGAAGTCCGAGTAAAAAAGTGTGAAATAGTCAGAGTAAAAAAAGTCTGAAAAATGTCTAAGTGAAAAAGTAAAAAAAAAGAAGTCTGAAAAATGTCCGAGTAATAAAAGTCTGAAAAATGTCCGAGTAATAAAAGTCTGAAAAATGTCGGAGTAAAAAAAGTCTGAAAAATGTCTGAGTGAAAAAGTCTGAAAAATGCCCGAGAAAAAAAAGTCTAAAAATGTCCGAGTAAAAAGGTAAAAAAAAGAAGTCCGAGTAAAAAAGTTGAAAAGTCAGGTAAAAAAAGTCTGAAAAATGTCAAGTGAAAAAGTAAAAAAAAAAAGTCTAAAAATGTCCGAGTAAAAAAGTTAAAAAGTCCGAGTAAAAAAGTTGAAAAAGTCGGAGTAAAAAAATCTGAAAAATGTCTATGAAAAAGTCTGAAAATGTCTGAGTAAAAAAGTCAAAAAAAATGCCCGAGTAAAAAGGAAAAAAAAAGAAGCCCGAAAAAAAGTCTGAAAAAAGTCTGAAAAAAAGTCTGAAAAAGCCCGAGTGAAAAAGTCGAAAAATGTCTGAGAAAAAAAGTAAAAAAAAAGCCCGAGTAAAAAGGAAAAAAAAAGAAGTCCGAGTAAAAAAGTTGAAAAAAGTCAAGTAAAAAAAATCTGAAAAAGTCTTAATGAAAAATCTGAAAAAGTCTAGTAAAAAATTAAAAAAATGCCCGAGTAGAAAACATAAAAAAAAGAAGTTGAAAAATTCATAAAAAAAGTCTGAAAAAATCTAAAAAAGTCTAGTAAAAAGTGGGAAAATTCTGAAAAAAAGTCTGAAAAATGTTGAAAAAATTAAAAAAAAAAAAGTCCGAAAAAAAAAATTGAAAAAAAGTCATAGTATAGTATGTCGAAAAATTCATAAAAAAAACTCATAGTATAGTATTTGAAAATTTTCCCTAAAAAAATCTAGTATATTTGCCCAAAAATCTTTAAAAAAACGTCATAGTATAGTATGTCGAAATTTTTAAAAAAGTCATAGTATAGTATGCCAAAAAAATTTCTTAAAAAAGTCATAGTATAGTATGTCAAAAAATTTTTAAAAAAAGTCATAGTATAGTTTGCAAAAAATCATTAAAAAAAGTCATAGTATAGTATTCGAAAATTTTGAAAAAAAAGGCAAGTAAAGTATTTTGAAAATTTAAAAAAAAAAAATTTTTCAGTAAGTATGTCGAAATTTTTTGCAAAAAAAGTCATAGTATAGTATGTCAAAAAATTTTGAAAAAAATTCATAGAAAGTATTTTGAAAATTTCTTAAAAAAACCCTAGTATATTATGTCAAAAATTTAAAAAAAAAGTCATAGTATAGTATGTCGAAAATTTCAAAAAAAAGTCATAGTATAGTATGTCTAAAATTTCCCTAAAAAAAAAGTCATAGTATAGTATGTCAAATTTTTGCAAAAAGTCATAGTATAGTATGAAAAAATTTCTTTAAAAAAAAGTCATAGTATAGTATTTGAAAATTTTTGAAAAAAAGCAAAGTATAGTATTTTGAAAATTTCATGAAAAAAAGCCCTAGTAAAGTATGTGAAATTTTTGGGAAAAAAAAGTCATAGTATAGTATGTCGAAATTTTTTAAAAAAAAAAGTCATAGTAAGTATGTCGAAAAATTTCGAAAAAAACGTCATGTATAGTATGTCAAATTTTTTTAAAAAAAAAAAAAGTCATATATAGTATGTCGAAATTTTTTGCAAAAAAAAATCATAGTATAGTATGTCAAAAATTTCTTGAAAAAAAGTCTATATATATGTCAAATTTTTTTAAAAAAAAAAGTCATGTATATATGTGGAAAATTTTTCATGAAAAAAACGTATAGTAAGTAAGGTAAAATTTCCTAAAAAAAAGTCTAGTAAGTATGTCGAAAAATTTCATAAGAAAAAAAGTCTAATAGTATTTGAAATTTTTTAAAAAAAAGTAAGTTAGTATGCGAAAATTTTTGAAAAAAATCATATACATATTGTAAAATTTCCAGAAAAAAAGTCATTGTATAGTAGTCGAAATTTTTTTGAAAAAATGTATATAATAGTATTCAAATATTTTGGAAAAAAAAAATCATAGTATAGTTGTCAAAAAAAAAAAAGCAAAGTAATTTGTATTAAAATAAATATTTTGTTAAAAAATAATAATCAAAAATAGTTGCCAATTAATTTTAGTAATGTTAATAATTAATAAATCTTTAGTGTCATTTTCATATTTTGTAAATAATAACTGAAGTGTCAATAAATTAAGCGTAAATGCAATAAATAAAAAAAAGTCAATTTTTGAAATTTTATAAAGTATAAATGTTCATAAATATAAAGTCAAAAAAGGGAAAATAAATATAAAATCTAGTATTGGTAAATTTATTTTAAAATTGTAATTTAGCCATAAATAAAAAAACAAGTTTGATTTAAAAAATAATCATTTATAGTATGTAAATTTTTAAATAAATAAAAGTCTAGTATAGTATTCAAATAAAAAAAAAAAGTCATAGATAGTTGTCAAATAAATAAAAAAAAGTCATAGTATAGTTGTCAAATAAATAAATAAAAGTCAAAGTATAGTATGTCAAATAAATAAAAAAAGTCATAGTATAGTTTCAAATAAATAAAAAAAAGTCATAGTATAGTATGTCAAAAAATAAATAAAAGTCATAGTATAGTATTTCAAATAAATAAAGTCATAGTATAGTGTGTCAAATAAATAAATAAAGTCATAGTACAATATGTCAAATAAATAAATAAAAGTCATAGTATAGTGTGTCAAATAAATAAATAACCATGAATCCCTTTCTTGTCCTCCTCCTAAATAAACTTTTATTTTATTTGGTTTCTTCAAAAAATCCACCACTGTCTTCTTGTTTGAAAATATGCACCAAAAGCACAATATCACCTGAAATCATAGGAGCCTCAAGGTAGGGAGGCACATCCTGATTCTGTACAAGCCAATGTCATTTTGCTCAGAGGTATTTCATTACATTTTGCAACACCACATGGGAAAAAACCACGGGGGCAGTAGAGCGCTAATGCACTCTACCAGGCTCTACTGTAAGCCAGTATCATCAAGCGCATGTGTGTAAGCTCCAGGTTCTGCCCACAAATAAGGTTTAACATCAAAATGAGTGCGTTCAGGATATTATAAAGCTCTCTTAAAGGGTAAAAAAAATTCATAGTACAGTATGTCAATTTTTAGCGAAAAATGTCATAGTATAGTATGCCGAATAAATTTTATTAAAAAAACTCATAGTATATATGTCGAAAAATTTCATGAAAAAAACTTCATAGTATAGTATGTTGACAAATTTCATTAACAAAAATTCCCAGTATATTATGTCGAAAAAGTTCATGAAAAAAACTCATAGTATAGTATGTCGACAAATTTCATTAAAAAAACGTCATAGTATAGTATGTCGTAAAATTTCCCGAAAAAAAAATCATAGTATAGTATGTCGAAATTTTTAGCGAAAAATTGTCATAGTATAGTATGCCAAAAAATTTCATTAAAAAAAAATCATAGTATAGTATTTCGAAAATTTTTGCAAAAAAAAGACAAAGTATAGTATGTCGTAAATTTATGAAAAAAAAGTCCTAGTAAAATATGTCGAAATGTTTTGCGAAAAAAAAATCATAGTATAGTATGTCGAAATTTTTTTCAAAAAAAAAATCATAGTATAGTATGTCAAAAATTTCTTGAAAAAAAAAGTCATAGTATAGTATGTCAAGATTTTTTGCAAAAAAAAAATCATAGTATAGTATGTGAAATTTTTTGAAAAAAAAAAACATAGTATAGTAGTTAAAAAATTTTTTGAAAAAAACGTCATAGTATAGTATGTCAAATTTTTTTAAAAAAAAAAGTCATAGTATAGTATGTGGAAAAAATTTGAAAAAAAGTCATAGTATAGTAAGTTGTAAAATTTCCTGAAAAAAACGTCATAGTAAGTATGTCGAAAAAATTTTTAAAAAAAAAAGTCATGTATAGTATGTTGAAATTTTTTTGGGAAAAAAGTCATATATAGTATGTCGAAAATTTTTGAAAAAAATCATAGTAAGTATGTCGAAAAAGAAAAAAAACGTCATTGTATGACTGAAATTTTTTTAAAAAATGCATATAATAGTTGCAAATATTTTGCAAAAAAAAATCATAGTTAGTATTCAAAAAAAGGAAAACGAAATGTCAATTTGTGAGGGTTAAACAGAAATGATTTTCTTAAAAAAAGCATAATAAAAATGTTGAATTAATTTAGTCAAAGAAAAATTTTCGACTAATCGTTTAGTGTCTTTTAATGTTTTTAAAGTAACTAACGAACGAGATAAATGTAACTAAATCAATAAATGGGAAAAAAAGTAAATTTTTAAATGTTCTGGAGTAGAAGTATAAATGTTTTGGAGTAGAAGTATAAAGTGGCATGAAAGGAAAATACTCAAGTACCTAAAATCTAGTACTTGAGTAAATGTACTTTCTAAAACTGTGTAACGTTAGACCATCAAATCAGCAGAAAAACAGGAGATTGATTTATAGAAAATAATCTATTTAAATCACAATATTAGTAAGAAAAATCACAGCTTGATATATATTTTTTAAATGTTCAGCCCAACTGGCTATGTTAGCTAAAGCTAACCAGATGAATATGTCTAGTTAGCTAAAGACCACTTTAACTAGCTAGAAGCTAACTAAATGAAGATAACTTGCTAAGGTTAGTTTGAGTGTAAATAAATAAAAGTCATAGTATAGTGTGTCAAATAAATAAATAAAAGTCATAGTATAGTATGTCAAATAAATAAATAAAAGTCATAGTATAGTGTGTCAAATAAATAAATAAAAGTCATAGTATAGTGTGTCAAATAAATAAATAAAAGTCATAGTATAGTGTGTCAAATAAATAAATAAAAGTCATAGTATAGTATGTCAAATAAATAAATAAAAGTCATAGTATAGTGTGTCAAATAAATAAATAAAAGTCATAGTATAGTGTGTCAAATAAATAAATAAAAGTCATAGTATAGTATGTCAAATAAATAAATAAAAGTCATAGTATAGTGTGTCAAATAAATAAATAAAAGTCATAGTATAGTGTGTCAAATAAATAAATAAAAGTCAAAGTATAGTATGTCAAATAAATAAATAAAAGTCATAGTATAGTTGTCAAATAAATAAATAAAAGTCATAGTATAGTATGTCAAATAAATAAATAAAAGTCATAGTATAGTATTCAAATAAATAAAGTCATAGTATAGTATGTCAAATAAATCAATAAAAGTCATAGTATAGTATGTCAAATAAATTAGTAAGTCATAGAATAGTATGTCAAATAAATAAATAAAAGTCATAGTATAGTATGTCAAATAAATAAATAAAAGTCATAGTATAGTATGTCAAATAAATAAATAAAAGTCATAGTATAGTATTTCAAATAAATAAAATAAAGTCATAGTATGTATGTCAAAAAAATAAATAAAAGTCAAAGTATAGTATGTCAAATAAATAAATAAAAGTCATAGTATAGTGTGTCAAATAAATAAATAAAAGTCATAGTATAGTATGTCAAATAAATAAATAAAAGTCATAGTATAGTATTTCAAATAAATAAAGTCCATAGTATAGTGTGTCAAATAAATAAATAAGTCATAGTACAATATGTCAAATAAATAAATAAAAGTCATAGTATAGTGTGTCAAATAAATAAATAAACCATGAACTCCCTTTCTTGCATCCTCCTCCTAAATAAAACTTTTATATTATTTGGTTTCTTCAAAAAATCCACCACTGTCTTCTTGTTTGAGAATATGCACCAAAAGCACAATATCACCTGAAATCATAGGAGCCTCAAGGTAGGAGAGGCACATCCTGATTCTGTACAAGCCAATGTCATTTTGCTCAGAGGTATTTCATTACATTTTGCAACACCACATGGAAAAGACCACGGGGTGCAGTAGAGCGCTAATGCACTCTACCCAGGCTCTACTGTAAGCCAGTATCATCAAGCGCATGTGTGTAAGCTCCAGGTTCTGCCTACAAATAAGGTTTAACATCAAAATGAGTGCGTTCAGGATATTATAAGCTCTCTTAAGGATAAAAAAACTTCATAGTACAGTATGTCGGAATTTTTAGCGAAAAAAGTGTCATAGTATAGTATGCCGAATAATTTCATTAAAAAAACGTCATAGTATAGTATGTCGAAAAAATTTCATGAAAAAAACTTCATAGTATAGTATGTTGACAAATTTCATTAACAAAAATTCTAGTATATTATGTCGAAAAAGTTCATGAAAAAAACGTCATAGTATAGTATGTCGACAAATTTCATAAAAAACGTCATAGTATAGTATGTCGTAAAATTTCCTGAAAAAAAAGTCATAGTATAGTATGTCGAAATTTTTAGCGAAAAATTGTCATAGTATAGTATGCCAAAAATTTCATTAAAAAAAAGTCATAGTATAGTATTTCGAAAATTTTTGCAAAAAAAAGACAAAGTATAGTATGTCGTAAAATTTCATGAAAAAAACGTCCTAGTAAAGTATGTCGAAATGTTTTGCGAAAAAAAGTCATAGTATAGTATGTCGAAATTTTTTGCAAAAAAAAAGTCATAGTATAGTATGTCGAAAAATTTCTTGAAAAAAACGTCATAGTATAGTATGTCAAGATTTTTTGCAAAAAAAAAAGTCATAGTATAGTATGTCGAAATTTTTTGCAAAAAAAAAGTCATAGTATAGTATGTCTAAAAATTTCTTGAAAAAAACGTCATAGTATAGTATGTCAAGATTTTTTTGCAAAAAAAAAAGTCATAGTATAGTATGTGGAAAAATTTCATGAAAAAAACGTCATAGTATAGTAAGTTGTAAAATTTCCTGAAAAAAACGTCATAGTATAGTATGTCGAAAAATTTCATAAGAAAAAAAGTCATAGTATAGTAAGTTGAAATTTTTTGAGAAAAAAGTCATAGTATAGTATGTCGTAAAATTTCTTGAAAAAAACGTCATAGTACAGTATGTCGTAAAATTTCCAGAAAAAAACGTCATTGTATAGTATGTCGAAATTTTTTTCGAAAAAATGTCATATAATAGTATGTCGAAATATTTTGCGAAAAAAAATCATAGTATAGTATGTCGAAAAAAAGGAAAAGCAGCAAATCGTCACATTTGTGAGGCTTGAAACATGAAATGATTTTGCTTAAAAAAATGACATAATCAAAAATAGTTGCCAATTAATTTCAGTCAATCGATTAATAAGTTAATCGACTAATCGTTTCAGCTGTGCATTTTCATATGTTTGTAAAGTAACTAACTGAAGCTGTCAGATAAATGTAGAGCGTAAATGCAGATAAATGGAATAAAAAGTACAACTTCTCCCTCTGAAATGTTCTGGAGTAGAAGTATAAATGTTCTGGAGTAGAAAGTATAAAGTGGCATGAAAGGAAAATACTCAAGTACCTAAAATCTAGTACTTGAGTAAATGTACTTTCTAAAACTGTGTAACGTTAGACCATCAAATCAGCAGAAAAACAGGAGATTGATTTATAGAAAATAATCTATTTAAATCACAATATTAGTAAGAAAAATCACAGCTTGATATATATTTTTTAATGTTCAGCCCAACTGGCTATGTTAGCTAAAGCTAACCAGATGAATATGTCTAGTAGCTAAAGACCACTTTAACTAGCTAGAAGCTAACTAAATGAAGATAACTTGCTAAGGTTAGTTTGAGTGTAAATAAATAAAAGTCATAGTATAGTGTGTCAAATAAATAAATAAAAGTCATAGTATAGTATGTCAAATAAATAAATAAAAGTCATAGTATAGTGTGTCAAATAAATAAATAAAAGTCATAGTATAGTGTGTCAAATAAATAAATAAAAGTCATAGTATAGTGTGTCAAATAAATAAATAAAAGTCATAGTATAGTATGTCAAATAAATAAATAAAAGTCATAGTATAGTGTGTCAAATAAATAAATAAAAGTCATAGTATAGTATGTCAAATAAATAAATAAAAGTCATAGTATAGTATGTCAAATAAATAAATAAAAGTCATAGTATAGTGTGTCAAATAAATAAATAACAGTCATAGTATAGTATGTCAAATAAATAAATAAAAGTCAAAGTATAGTATGTCAAATAAATAAATAAAAGTCATAGTATAGTGTGTCAAATAAATAAATAAAAGTCATAGTATAGTATGTCAAATAAATAAATAAAAGTCATAGTATAGTATTTCAAATAAATAAAGTCATAGTATAGTATGTCAAATAAATAAATAAAAGTCATAGTATAGTATGTCAAATAAATTAGTAAGTCATAGAATAGTATGTCAAATAAATAAATAAAAGTCATAGTATAGTATGTCAAATAAATAAATAAAAGTCATAGTATAGTATGTCAAATAAATAAATAAAAGTCATAGTATAGTATTTCAAATAAATAAATAAAGTCATAGTATAGTATGTCAAAAAAATAAATAAAAGTCATAGTATAGTATGTCAAATAAATAAATAAAAGTCATAGTATAGTGTGTCAAATAAATAAATAAAGTCATAGTACAATATGTCAAATAAATAAATAAAAGTCATAGTATAGTGTGTCAAATAAATAAATAACCATGAATCCCTTTCTTGCATCCTCCTCCTAAATAACTTTTATATTATTTGGTTTCTTCAAAAAATCCACCACTGTCTTCTTGTTTGAGAATATGCACCAAAAGCACAATATCACCTGAAATCATAGGAGCCTCAAGGTAGGAGAGGCACATCCTGATTCTGTACAAGCCAATGTCATTTTGCTCAGAGGTATTTCATTACATTTTGCAACACCACATGGAAAAGACCACGGGGTGCAGTAGAGCGCTAATGCACTCTACCAGGCTCTACTGTAAGCCAGTATCATCAAGCGCATGTGTGTAAGCTCCAGGTTCTGCCTACAAATAAGGTTTAACATCAAAATGAGTGCGTTCAGGATATTATAAAGCTCTCTTAAGGATAAAAAAACTTCATAGTACAGTATGTCGGAATTTTTAGCGAAAAAGTGTCATAGTATAGTATGCCGAATAATTTCATTAAAAAAACGTCATAGTATAGTATGTCGACAAATTTCATTAAAAAAACGTCAAAGTATAGTATGTCGAACATTTTTGCAAAAAAAAGATAAAGTATAGTATGGCTAAAAATTTCATCAGAAAAAACCTCATAGTATTTGATTTCGAAAAATTTCATGAAAAAAAAAACTTCACAGTATAGTATGTCGAAATTTATTGTTAAAAAAAGTCATAGCATAGTATGTCGTAAAATTTCATGAAAAAAACGTCCTAGTAAAGTATGTCGAAATGTTTTGCGAAAAAAAGTCATAGTATAGTATGTCGAAATGTTTTGCAAAAAAAAGTCATAGTATAGTATGTCGAAATTTTTTGCAAAAAAAAAGTCATAGTATAGTAAGTCGAAATGTTTTGCGAAAAAAAGTCATAGTATAGTATGTCGAAATTTTTTGCAAAAAAAAAGTCATAGTATAGTATGTCGAAAAATTTCTTGAAAAAAACGTCCTTGTATAGTATGTCGAAATTTTTTACCAAAAAAAAGTCATAGTGTAGTATGTGGAAAAATTTCATGAAAAAAAAACGTCATAGTATAGTAAGTTGTAAAATTTCCTGAAAAAACGTCATAGTATAGTATGTCGAAAAATTTCATAAGAAAAAAAGTCATAGTATAGTATGTCGTAAAATTTCATGAAAAAAACGTCATAGTACAGTATGTCTAAAATTTCCAGAAAAAAAACGTCGTTGTATAGTATGTCGAAATTCTTTTCGAAAAAATGTCATATAATAGTATGTCGAAATATTTTGCGAAAAAAAAGTCATAGTATAGTATGTCGAAAAAAAGGAAAAGCAGCAAATCGTCACATTTGTGAAGCTTGAAACATGAAATGATTTTGCTTAAAAAATGACATAATCAAAAATAGTTGCCTATTAATTTCAGTCAATCGATTAATAAGTTAATCGACTAATCGTTTCAGCTGTGCATTTTCATATGTTTGTAAAGTAACTAACTGAAGCTGTCAGATAAATGAGAGAGTAAATGCAGATAAATGGAATAAAAAGTACAACTTCTCCCTCTGAAATGTTCTGGAGTAGAAGTATAAATGTACTGGAGTAGAAGTATATATGTTCTGGAGTAGAAGTATAAGTGTACTGGAGTAGAAGTATAAATGTTCTGGAGTAGAAGTATAAAGTGGCATGAAAGGAAAATACTCAAGTACTTAAAATCTAGTACTTGAGTAAATGTACTTTCTAACACTGTGTAACGTTAGACCATCAAATCAGCAGAAAAACAGGAGATTGATTTATAGAAAATAATCTATTTAAATCACAATGTAAGAAAAATCACAGCTTGATATATATTTTTTAAATGTTCAGCCCAACTGGCTAAGTTAGCTAAAGCTAACCAGATGAATATGTCTAGTAGCTAAAGGACCACTTTAACTAGCTAACAGCTAACTAAATAAAGATAACTTGCTAAGGTTAGTTTGAGTGTAAATAAATAAAAGTCATAGTATAGTATGTCAAATAAATAAATAAAGTCATAGTACAATATGTCAAATAAATAAATAAAAGTCATAGTATAGTGTGTCAAATAAATAAATAACCATGAATCCCTTTCTTGCATCCTCCTCCTAAATAAACTTTTATATTATTTGGTTTCTTCCAAAAAATCCACCACTGTCTTCTTGTTTGAGAATATGCACCAAAAGCACAATATCACCTGAAATCATAGGAGCCTCAAGGTAGGAGAGGCACATCCTGATTCTGTACAAGCCAATGTCATTTTGCTCAGAGGTATTTCATTACATTTTGCAACACCACATGGAAAAGACCACGGGGTGCAGTAGAGCGCTAATGCACTCTACCAGGCTCTACTGTAAGCCAGTATCATCAAGCGCATGTGTGTAAGCTCCAGGTTCTGCCTACAAATAAGGTTTAACATCAAATGAGTGCGTTCAGGATATTATAAAGCTCTCTTAAGGATTTAATGAATGACTTTCTCTGGTCATAAATCTGATTATTAACTATAAAAACAAGGCTGGAGGATCAGCCGATGTTCAGTACCCGGGAAATATGTTCACCCACGGTACAGACAATTTCCTCGCCAAGCTTCAGCACTTTGTTGCTGTGAAGCTGTGAACTGCTGCTCAGCAGGTTTTGGTTGGTGGACAGGACAGGCAGAGAGAATCTGACCTCTGACCTCAACTGGTCCTCTTTCAGTGCAAGACGTTGCCTAACAGTGTGACAAATCACTTACGATGTTTTGAAACAGATTTTGTCAAACGTATTCAGTATTTGACTAAATGCCGAGTAAGACGACATGACAATAATACAGCATTTTGAAACTGAACAGATGTGCTTACCACATTATTTTTGTTTTTTTCTAATGAATCAAATTTAAAATCTCGACTCAACAAGGTTAGCTGCTGAAACACTTTGGCCAATATCATGAATTAAATACCTCACAGTCAAGGTTCCTCGACCCTCAGTAATAATGACGTGAACAATATTTGTATAGCACCTTATAACAAGGCAAGCCATCCTCATGGATGATTGTTTTCTGAATATCTTAAACCGCATCCTCTCCCATTTTAGTGTCTAGATCCGGTTCTGGATCCCTGATGGAAGTAACATGAAAGACTGGTTGAGTGGTGTCAAGGGTCGTCTGCTGTAAGACCAAGCCTTTACTGTAAAATACAAGTATTGTTGTGTTTAATAAGAATGTTTGGATTTGAATAGGAAATAAAGTGTAATATTTCATATTGTAACATTGTTAAGAAGGGCCTAAGTGAACTTCATATCATAGGTCATGTTGGGCTGTAGGCAGTTCTGCTTTTAGCACTTTTATTTGACAGTTTTTCAGTCTGGAGAAGTCATGTGACCAAAAGTGTACACTGTGCAGGGTGACATCATATTCAGAATGTGCTGACATCACTTTCAAAATGTGATGTCATCACATGTGATGTCATCACATTTTGAATGTGATGTCAGCATTGACATGTCATCACATTCCAAAACGTGTCACCAGTGCCTTTGAAGTGAGAATGTCAGAATGTTACATCTCCGTGGAATCCTCAACTCTAACTCAGTTACAATCTGATCTCTATGAGAGACGCATCTCTTCGTGGAAACAGAGCGAGAACTATTCCAACGCACAAACGCAAACTGTGTATCGTATCAGTATTACAGCTACATACAGTAATACCCGTACCGCAACAAATATCCTCACCGATGAGTGAGATCATGATGGATCAGTGTGATGAGTGAGATCATGATGGATCAGAGTGATGAGTGAGATCATGATGGATCAGTGTGATGAGTGAGGTCATGATGGATCAGAGTGATGAGTGAGATCATGATGGATCAGAGTGATGAGTGAGATCATGATGGATCAGTGTGATGAGTGAGATCATGATGGATCAGAGTGATGAGTGAGGTCATGATGGATCAGAGTAATGAGTGAGATCATGATGGATCAGAGTGATGAGTGAGATCATGATGGATCAGAGTGATGAGTGAGATCATGATGGATCAGTGTGATGAGTGAGGTCATGATGGATCACAGTGATGAGTGAGATCATGATGGATCAGAGTGATGAGTGAGATCATGGTGGATCAGAGTGATTAGTGAGATCATGATGGATCAGAGTGATGAGTGAGGTCATGATGGATCAAAGTGATGAGTGAGATCATGATGGATCAGAGTGATGAGTGAGGTCATGATGGATCAGTGTGATGAGTGAGGTCATGATGGATCAAAGTGATGAGTGAGATCATGATGGATCAGAGTGATGAGTGAGATCATGATGGATCAGTGTCTGAAAAATGTCCGAGTAAAAAAGTAAAAAAAAAAGATGTCAGAGTAAAAAAAGTCTGAAAAATGTCTGAGTGAAAATGTCTGGAAAAATATCCGACTAAAAAAGTGTGAAAAAGTCAGAGTAAAAAAGTCTAAAAAAAATGTCCGAGTAAAAAAGTGTGAAAAATGTCTGAGTAAAAAAGTGTGAAAAAAGTCAGAGTAAAAAATAAAAAAAAAAGAAGTCTGAAAAATGTCTGAGTAAAAAAGTCTAAAAAAATGTCCGAGTACAAAAGCATAAAAAAAGAAGTCTGAAAAATGTCAGAGTAAAAATGTCTGAAAAATGTCTGAGTGAAAAAGTCTGAAAAATGTCTGAGTAAAAAAGTCTAAAAAAATGTCTGAATGAAAAAGTAAAAAAAAAAAGTCTGAAAAATGTCCGAGTAATAATAGTCTGAAAAATGCCTGAAAAATGTTTGAGTAAAATGTCTGGAAAAATCTCCGAGTAAAAAAAGTGTGAAAAATGTATGAGTGAAAAAGTCTGAAAAAGTCAGAGTAAAAAAATTCTGAAAAATGTCAGAGTAAAAAGTAAAAAAAAAAGATGTCAGAGTAAAAATGTCTGAAAAATGTCTGAGTGAAAAAGTCTGAAAAATGTCCGAGTAAAAAATAAAAAAAAAAAGAAGTCTGAAAAATGTCTGAGTAAAAATGTGTGGAAAAATCTCCGAGTAAAAAAAGTCTGAAAAATGTCTGAGTGTAAAAGTCTGAAAAATGTCAGAGTAAAAAAGTATAAAAAAAAGATGTCTGAAAAATGTCTGAGTAAAAATTTCAGAGTAAAAAAAGTCTGAAAAATGTCTGAATAAAAAAAGTGTGAAAAAAGTCAGAGAAAAAAATTCTGAAAAATGTCCGAGTAAAAAAGTAGAAAAAAAAATGTCTTAGTAAAAAAGTGTGAAAAATGTCCGAGTACAAAAGCATAAAAAAAGAAGTCTGAAAAATGTCTGAGTAAAAATGTCTTGAAAAATCTCTGAGTAATAACAGTCTGAAAAATGTCTGAGTGAAAAAGCCTGAAAAATGTCCGAGTACAAAAGTCCTAAAAAAATGTCCGAGTACAAAAGTATAAAAAAAAGAAGTCTGAAAAACGTCTGAGTAAAAATGTCTGGAAAAATCTCCGAGTCAAAAAAGTCTGAAAAAAGTCAGAGTAAAAAAGTCTGAAAAAAGTCAGAGTAAAAAAGTCTGAAAATGGCTGAGTAAAAATGTCCGAGTAAAAAAGTAAAAAAAAAGAAGTAAGAGTAAAAAAGTGTGAAAATAGTCAGAGTAAAAAAAGTCTGAAAAATGTCTGAGTAAAAAAGTTTGAAAAATGTCTGAATGAAAAAGTAAAAAAAAAAAGTCTGAAAAATGTCCGAGTAATAATAGTCTGAAAAATGCCTGGAAAATGTTTGAGTAAAATGTCTGGAAAAATCTCCGAGTAAAAAAAGTGTGAAAAATGTATGAGTGAAAAAGTCTGAAAAATGTCTGAGTAAAAAAGTAAAAAAAAAAGATGTCAGAGTAAAAATGTCTGAAAAATGTCTGAGTGAAAAGTCTGAAAAATGTCCGAGTAAAAAAATAAAAAAAAAAAGAAGTCTGAAAAATGTCTGAGTAAAAATGTGTGGAAAAATCTCCCAGTAAAAAAAGTGTGAAAAATGTCTGAGTGTAAAAGTCTGAAAAATGTCAGAGTAAAAAAGTATAAAAAAAAGATGTCTGAAAAATGTCTGAGTAAAAATCTCAGAGTAAAAAAAGTCTGAAAAATGTCTGAATAAAAAAAAGTGTGAAAAAGTCAGAGAAAAAAATTCTGAAAAATGTCAGAGTAAAAAAGTAGAAAAAAAATGTCTTAGTAAAAAGTGTGAAAAATGTCCGAGTACAAAAGCATAAAAAAAGAAGTCTGAAAAATGTCTGAGTAAAAATGTCTTGAAAAATCTCTGAGTAATAAAAGTCTGAAAATGTCTGAGTGAAAAAGCCTGAAAAATGTCCGAGTACAAAAGTATAAAAAATGTCCGAGTACAAAAGTATAAAAAAAAGAAGTCTGAAAAATGTCTGAGTAAAAATGTCTGGAAAAATCTCTGAGTAAAAAAAGTCTGAAAAGTGTCTGATTAAAAAAGTAAAAAAAAAAGAATTCTGAAAAATGTCTGAGTAAAAAAGTCAAAAAAAAAGAAGTACGAGTAAAAAAAGTCTGAAAAAAGTCAGAGTAAAAAAAGTCTGAAAAATGTCTGAGTGAAAAAGTCTGAAAAATGTCTGAGTGAAAAAAGTCTGAAAAATGTCTGAGTAAAATGTTCGAGTAAAAAAGTAAAAAAAAAAGAAGCTAGAGTGAAAAAGTGTGAAAATAGTCAGAATAAAAAAAGTCTGAAAAATGTCTGAGTAAAATGTCCGAGTAAAAAAGTAAAAAAAAAAGAAGTACGAGTAAAAATGTCTGGAAAAAGGGTCTAAATCGCCAAAGAATTTTAACTATTCATATCTTTGTGCAATTTGTAATAAATCATTTTCAATTCATACAAGTCTCTCCTGATTGAAATGTATTTATCCTTATACAGAGTTTGAAGGAAGACTGGTTGTCGTATAGGCAGACTGTCATTGTGCTTCCATCTATCTGCTTGCAGCCGTTTTTGTGAACGGGGATTATTATTGTAAATTGTGCACTTCGATATTTATTAAACGGCCACACTATAATGTAATTGTGAGGTGTTTAAATGCATGTCCTGTTTCCCTTTTAGTGTTGGTCGTCCCAACAGTAAGCACGCTGCGGGTCCGAGTGTAACCTTAATGAATTAAAGGTACGGCATATTGGTTTTATAATTATGAAAACATGGTTTTTAAAATGTGTATGAATTAATGTATTGTTGTCTAATTGTATGTTTATTTTTATAGGACTGTCTTCATGTGTGGTATTGACTGTCACTGTTTTTTCCCACATTGTTTAGAGTAACGGGCCTTTTTATTTTCTTTCTTGTTTTCTTTGTTTATTTTTAGTATTATTATTTTTATTATCACTGGGAATAGTGCAATAGCGTTGATGGGTGTAGTGCAATAGTGTTGACGGGCATATGTGCAATAATTCTGATGGCGTGTGAAATCTTAGAGTCATAGCAGAACCAGGTGGAAGTTATAAGGCTCCAGATAAGCTTAGAGACCCCTTCTGGTGTAATCATAACCTGACGTTGGTTGCAGTGTCATCCACCTATCAGTTCCGGGGTGGAATATATATATACGATTTGTGGTTCTTGAGAGTGTGCAGTGACATTTCCCTTAAGGAATCATATTTGTGTTTAACTGTGTGGTTGGGTCCTAAAGTTTACTGTAGCCATTGACAGATTCCTGGGTATTTTGCTATCTAGATCAAGTGATTGTGCAGTGCCCGGTCCACCGTACCTATTCAAGGTTGCATTGTGCAGCTCTAAGTTGCCTTTCCTTTTTTTAGAATGTTTTTAAAACGCAAATTGTATAAATAAATTATATATATTCTTTGAACTGCCAGCCTCTCGTCCCGTTTATTCTGGACACTTACCTGTGTATAAGGTGCACTAGACTGGAAATTGATAGTTACAGTACTAAATACAATTTCCAATACTACAGTATGTTAAAATCCTGAAGGCTCTACAGTCTGAGAGAGCCTTTTGCAAGGAACAGCTGACTGATGTTGGCAAATTATTCATAATTGTGCATATTAATTTTCAGCATAATTTTTGGACAAAACCAAAAATTTCATATTCCACTTCTAAACGAACCAAAAGTGTTGACATTCTACACCACTAGTCTTCCACAGGAGTAGACGTCCAGCTGTACTTTTAAACAAGTACATTGTGGTTAGAATTATAATTTGAGAGATTTTGTTATTAACACTTTAAGCCTTCATAGTGTTATTTTGTTTAAGAACTTGCTTTTGCTGCTAATTCAAGTTAACCTTCTCTGTAGAACTTGAAAAGAATTTTGGTTCAGCATTTGAATACCACGTATTCAATGCAATCTAGTCAATTTGTCATAATTTGCTGTTTATCTAAGTGTTCCTTTAATGACACAGCGTGCCACCGGCCCTGTGTAACATAGAGAGCTTGTACCTGGCTGAACTGCCATGCATTTCAGCCAGACTGAGTTAAATTGAGCCTGATAGAGCCACAGCGTGCTACCAGCCCTGTGATATAAGTTTGCACCTAGCTGTTACTTTCACGCGTTCCAGCTTGAGTCACCTTTAAGAGACATCATCACAACTGTTACTGCCTTGCATCTCAGTTAGTGCATGTTGTGTGTAAGCAAACTTGTTTTGTAAACTTTGTTTACTTTACTGGCCCCTTTTTGTTGTATTGCCCACTAGAGTCACTAGTTGGTGCTGTAGCTGCCCCTCCTCCACAGGAAGCTAACCCCAATAAAGTAAGCCAGTACATTATTTTTCTTGGTACTAGACACCTTGTTTAGGTTTACCCTCCATTCCAGGCATAACAATGGAGAACCCCTGTGTAGAGCTTTTCATTTCCTCTGTAGCACAGAGCCTAAACACTGGCTGCCCTGAACTCATCAGCAGGTTGAGTTTCAGTGAGTGCAGGAAAGAAATGGAATCGCTACTCACAGACAGGTGTGATGCGCAGACCACATCCAAAGATTCATTGTTTAAATGTGACCTGCTCTATCATAATGAGTCACTTGGACCCAGAAACACATTTTGAGTTATCTATCTGACTGTAAAGAGGAAAGTCTCAGCTTTATGGCAATACCAAGATCATCTTTCTACGCCAAATATTCTATGAGATATGCTCTTTCAAAGTTCGACTGTCATCAAACGTTATTTTTGAGAAAAACGGCATTAAAGATAATAATTCATATTCAGCCATTTTCCAGGATTAAAACACATTTATTAAGACTCAAGTCTAAATGAACACAATATTTTTTGGTCAGAAGTGACACCCAACATTTCATAATGTAGCCTACACATACCTTAACGCATACATGTGCACGTGGCCACGTGCACATCACGTGCACGTGGCCACGTGCACGTGGATGACCACAAGCAGTACAGTAGATAGGGCTAGAAGTCCATATAGAAAAGAATCCAAAATGTATGGAATAAAATTGATAAAATATTAAAAAATATACTGTACATATGATATAATATATAGTATATTTCAATATAATAATAATTAAATTATAATTATATGAATAATATTTAATAATAAAATATTAAATATGTTGCCACGTGCACACAGGAACATGCACAAACTTACAAGTCCATATCCAAACAATAAAAAAACATACTAGAAAATGGACAGAATATGAACAAATATTATGTACATATTATGTATGTACAATATTATATAATATTATATAATATAATATATAATAGAAATATAGATATAATAGAAAGACTATGAAATGTGGTGCCTGCGCTCTTTCTGCTGGCTTCTCCTGGAGCTCACTGTATCCGTAGAAAGGGTCATATGGGAGGGACCTGATCTTCTCATGGAGAACCAGGTGTTTTCATCTACAAAATGACAAAGTGAAAAGCATAAAGTGAAAAATCAAGTCATCTCAAAGATTTTAGGCTGACTAAATCATGTTGAATCATTGTTGAATGAAGCCTGATCATCATGTTGAATCATTGTTGAATGAGGCCAGGTCATTTCAATATTAATACAGCCTTATATTCAGAAACATAGCCTATCACAATGTGATATCAGATGAATTAACAGCCTATAATTTTACTATATGTTAAGATATTTCTTTTGCTATTTAAAATTATTTCCTCACCTTTTGTGTCTCTCACAGCAGCCCTGTCTGTCTCTGTCTCCTAGAAATGACGTTTGCACCTGTATATTGTTTTCATAATACCTGGTGTGGTGATGAGGTAACAGCTGCCTGGATTATATTCAGATACAATGCTTCTTTGAGTGAATTAAACACTACTAAACATTTCCTCTTAATATTAATCATTTCTAGGAGACAGACACCTGAGAGACAGACACACAGACACCTGAGAGACACACCTGAGACAGACACACACCTATAGCTAGCCTACACACACTGACACACACATTATTAGCTGATATTAATGCTTGTTATCCTGCTCTAGTGATTTTAAAAGTCTTTAAAACAAACAGATAAAACAAGGATGGTGTATCTTAACTATCAGAACTTACCATTAGTCATTTCTTTCATTTGGTCGCGTCTTCTCTCCATCTCCTCCGGTGTAGAGAGCCGGTAAAGAGCCGGTAAAGAGCTGGTAAAGAGCGGCGCTGTTGTACAGTTTACAGCTACACTCTACTCCCGGCCGGGCGATCTCAATCTCTTTAACACTGTCCTGATTTAAATAACTATAATCAGAGACATTGTGTGCCATCATCGGCTCAGTCATTAGTGGAATATCTTCCTCCTCGCCTTCCTCAAACTCACTTTCTCCGTCCTGATCAGCGGATTGAGAGCTAGCCTAGCGTTAGCCGGGCCGTCCGACCCGACTCGACCCGCTGTCCGTCTCCTCATCACCCGGTGCGGGGAAACAACTCGGTCCAGTTGTCGTCAGATGTATCACCTCTAACGGGAATTTAATTTAAAAGTCGAGCGATGTTTTCTCATGTGAATTAATCTTGTCAAGCCAGCTATCTTCCTCTGTCAACCACAATCTGTCATCTGTCAATCAACTCTATCGAGCCGAGTCAATAAACAGCGGTCTTCCGGGAAAAAACGTTACGACAACGTTACGTTTAAGAGCTTCAAAACTATATTTATCATTTGAATTTTACATCGATTCTTAGATTGTATTAAAGCTGAGACTTTATTAATTCAGAAACGTATAAAAAACCCAAACAGCCCAAAATCCACTTTTTCATGAATAAACGTGTTTTTACAAGAACGCGGTGCCGCGACATCCGACTCATTTCGATAGAGCGGGTCACAAATGCTTGCTTCTGATTTTTCACAGGCAAACCAGTCTTGCCGTTCAGAGCAAAGCAGCCCTGGAAAAGGAGGTAGATTCCCTAAGAACGCAAAATGCTTGTCTCCTCCATGAAGTTCAGACAGCAAACAAAAAGATGATGCGTTACTTAGAAGACCTGCATTCAGCAGAGTCAGATCTTTGCTCGCACAAAGAGCAATTGTTAGGGCTTAGATTAGAACATCTCACCCCACCACAGTCTGTCAGCCATTGTGATTCTGGTTACTCCGATTCACACTCCTCACTTGATGAGAGGTTAACCCCCTCTCCGCTCAGAAGTGAAAGATTTCCAACTGACTCAAAGTCCTTGGGAATGAAGTCAGCTCCACTGAGAGACAGTGCTAACGGCTACCTGACTTCCCATTTTTCTGATACTGACAGTGAAGCTACATGTAGTTTATCTTCAAGAAGATATTCTGCTCCATGTTCTTCTCAGCTACTGAGAAATGACATTTTCACCTGTGCTCCTTCCTCCAAAGGTTCAGCCTGTTCAGCCTCCTTTCCACTCTGTCACAAGAGTGATGACGGCTGTTCAGCCTCTGCTTCTCAGCCAGAGAGAACTTTAGCATGTGATGCACAAGTGCATTGTAATGCTAATTTAGTCTCGCCTTCACCAGAAAGGACCCCACAGAGTCCCCGCTATGAAGTGCTTGAACTCATAGCTAAAGACATTGAATGTTTTGATCCAGACAACTGTGATCATCACATTGATGACTACTTTAGAGAATTAGATCATAATCTAATTGATTTAACACACGCAACCCAAAGGGAGAAAGTTAAACTTGTGTGGAAAACCAGCTCTAAAGCTGTGCACAAGTTTATACAATCACAACCTCCCAGTGTCAGAAATGACTACAGTGAGCTCCGTCATGCACTGATAGAAGAATTCTCCTCTACTGCTGACGTGACCTCAGCGATGTTTGCAGCCCTCCAAATTAAACATTCACGTAGTGAGAATCCTAGGGATTACTACAGACGTTTAAGGCATGCATACTTCCAAGGTTAGAATGATCCAGGCTTAGAAGAAAACCCCATCTTCAAGTCCTTGTTTTTGCAGAACCTGCACCCATGTGTTCGCACCCATGTGGTACTCAGGACGCGTCAGGGTAACCCCTCACTGCTTGAGATAAGGAAGATGACACAGATAGCTTGGGAAACTCTGGTCATTTCCAAAAGGGGGGGCAAACCAACTGAGCCCACCAGCTCAAACACTGACGTGTCAAGCAGATCTGCCACCTCAAAAGACCACCTTCACAACAGGTCGAAGGGGGGTCACAAAAGGCTGCATAAGGACACTGAGCGTAACCGCCATGTCCACCAGTTGCGTAGAGATAGGCATTCACACAACAGAAGTGTTAGAAAGCCATACTCTGAAATTCTGTCCCAGAATTGGCGTGACCGGTCTGATGATGACCACAGCATCTCCGACCACAGTTCAGACTCTGACCACGGTTCAGAACATGGACATAACCTAGCAGACAGTGATAGCTACTCTGAGTGCCTCTCTGCCTCTGGCTACCTGGAGCGTTACAGCCCGGAGCCACGAGTCAAGCACAAGAGCTCCAGAGTTGTCTTCCCACGGTACTAGCTAACAGAAAGCTAACAGTGAGACAGATGCTAGATAACGGTGCCTTAATTTTTCCTCTTTTGCAGTTACTAGGGCAAACTTGAGTTTGTTAGCAACAGCAAACCCTAAATTCTGATAGGACTCAGACACCACTGTCCAACTTTACAAGTACACTTGGACCAACTCCTTGGTAGTATCTTGTTTAGAGATCACTAGTGCAAAACACTAGCTTAGGACACACAATTATAGCATCACAGAACCCGTCATACACCTGTTCTCATATTTTTAGGTGACACTCTCTGCATCTCACCTTAACACCTCTACATCTCTAACATTCCTGTTCTTCACTAACCTTATAATAACAGAGAAACACTAGTTATGTATTTTATACAGTGCTATTGTTGTTGTTTATCTGGTTTTATTTGTAACTTAGGGACTGTTCTTGCTTAGCCAAGATAGATAGTTTTAACCAATGCCCAGTTGGTCAATGAACTGCCCAGACGTTACAAAATTTGAATGAACTGTTGAATGAACTTTTCCAATCATGGATTTAACGACTTTCGAGTTGTCCCCAGGAGTGGAACTGAACAACCCCCAAGTTGTTTCCAAGGACCTGTGAACTGTTCAACCTCTAGCTTGCTCTTAAGGATGATGGACATCTTAAGACCAAAATGGGGGGATGTTGGACCTGACCATCCAAGATGGTGGCAAAGACATGAACTGCACTTCCCAGGATTCCTTTGGGTTACTCATTGAGTAGCTCCACCCATGGACTCAGTAACCATTTCCATTGGCTACTTTAACATGATGACTCATTCACAAGTACATGTGAATTTTACGTGGGATAAATAGGAAGGTCTCCTTCTTTTCTTCCTCTTTGCTCTCTTTGCTCTCTGCTCTTTGCTCTCTTGTTCCTGGCCTGTCAACACCCCTGCCCCGCAGGAGGTCAGCTGCGGCTCTTCTCACCTAAACTCTCCAGCCAGAGACTGCATGAAGAAGCAGCTCTTATCTGATCTATGTCTTGTTAGCAGACAGACATAGAAACACAAGGAACTTCTAAAGGCAGAAGACGCGAGTGCCTGCTTTTTGATCAACTAACTTCAACCAAGGAAGTTAGCACCAAGCCACCAAGCTGCAGAAACAGGACTGGACCAGTTTCCTTCCAGCTGCACAACTGGATCTCACACAGCAAGGACAACAACAGCTTCGACCCTGGAACCACAATCTTCTCCAGTCGGCTTTCTCCAATCCCTCCTTGGAATTACAACCCCTTTCTTCCATGTAGTGGTAACGTACTGGGCTTTACCTTAGCATTAGTAATTGCACACGGCTGAGCAAGACTGTTCAACTTAACTTCTGTAAATGTTCATGTATTGATTTGGTTTGATGTAATTCATTAAGTTTTACTGTTGTGATAGTGTTGTAGTCAGGATATTTGGTTAGCTGGCTTCGCCACATCTGATGTGTTTAGTTTATGCTCCACACAGACATAGGGTCTTGCATGCAAACTAACCATCTTTTCTAACTATCTTTATCATCTGACACACATTAACATCACTTACATAAACTGTGAATTGGTTTTAAACACAAACATACACCATTCAGATAACCCCAGCCCCCACATCACACCTCTTTGTTCTCCCTGAGCCCATGTGCTCCAAAGGACAAAGAGGTCATGTGGTGACACCCTGGCGGCCATCTTTGATCCGGCCATCTTTGTAGTTTTACAGTGCTCGTCATTTTGTTTTGTAGGCCATGCAGACATCAAAGACAAGTAGCCATCTTGTCTTGGTCTCTCTCTCTCTCTCTCTCCCTCTCTCTCTCTCACACACACACACACACATGCTCACACACTGTGTTTGGTTTGTTTAGTTTAGTTATTTAGTTAGATTAATATTGTGTTTTAACATTTATTATCTTATAAATAAATATTTGTGGATCATACATGCTGGTCTGTTTAATGTTGTACAAGAGTGAATAATGCCAACCGCTGCTGTGTCAAGAACTCCAAAATCCTTCAACCTTTACTATCTATTGATATAGTGATTTTTGGTTATAGTTATTAATTTAATTATTAATCAGAGTTCTAAATTGATAGTTTAGTATATTTAATGAGACTTAGCTATGAGACTACATTAATTTGCTATCGTTTTCTCTTTGTTTCAAAGAGTGGTGCCCCGAGGATGATTTAATACACATTAAATCATATTATTCATTATAATTAATAATTATTTTGATAATTATTATTTACTTTTGATAGCCATTTTAATGTCTTTTGAGCTTATACCAATGTAATTTGGTGCCCTGTTATTATTAATATATATTGATAATTAAGTAATATCAATTTTATTAATATTGATAATTTTCTTTAATATTGTCTAATAACTAGACCAGCTCCTACCTGCGTTCCCCAACACTGACGTCAAAGCCAAGAGCAAGGAGAAGGATGAAACCATCGGCTTTCTTCAGCAACGTCTTGCTGAAGAACACAACAACGGCCTCTCAGTCGAACAACACTGGAGTGCCAAGCTCAACCAGGACAACGCTCTTTGGCAAGAGGTGAGCGAGAGTAATCTGATGGCCGTGAACGCCGACTGGGAAAATCGTTGGCTTGTGAGGCAGGAAGAGGCAGTCGCAGAGCTCAAATCTGTGCAGGAGGCCTTCGTCATGGAGGTGAACCAGGTGATCACCGCAATAACAACGGAAAAGAAGGCTCTCATCCAGAGCGAGGCAGAGTGGAGCATTAAACTCACCGCTCTGGAAGTACAGTTGGCTGCAAAGGACGAGAGCTTGAAGAAAGCGCAGGAGCTGCAACAACAGAGCAGACAAACCGAGGAGGATTGGCGCAACAAACTGAGCCAATCGGAGGACGACGTCAAGTTCCTTATCGAGCGAAGCATCGACCTCCAGGTGCTCGCTATGAAAACGGACAAGGACAAGAAGAAGGACAAGAAGTTGGTCGAAAAAATCCTGAAGAAGGAGAGGAAGAAGGAGCAGGAGAGACAGAAGACAGAGGAGCAACAGGAGAAGAGAGAAAAGAAGGAACTGGAAAGACAAGAGAAGGAGAGGAAGGATAGGGAGAAGAGAGGGGAGTAACATCCCTTATCTCCTCCTCACCCTTCCCCTATCCCCATCCCCCTTCTACCAAACACCGTCCCACCCCTTTACACCCCCTCACTTATGGGTTTATTCCGGGTGATCCGGTTTCCTTCTACGCAAAGACATCCATCCATTCTCCAAGGTGAGATGGTGGTTGAGTGATTTTCCCCGTGTCTGTGTGGGTTTACTCCGGGTGATCCGGTTTAATTCTACGCAAAGACATCCATCCACTCTCCCTCCTCTCCAAGGTGACATGGTGGCAGAGTGATTCTCCCCGTGTCTGTACGGGTTTTCCACCGGCTACGCCGGTTTCCTACATAAATAACAACAATAAAAAGTTTTCTATTATCTATACTGCAAATATTGCAATACTTTCATCAGTGGGCCATAGGTTCAAACTAACTTCAACAAAGACCAAGATTTTACATGTATCAGCCAGAAATTGTTTTTTCAAAGATTTATGAGGACAAACAGGTTTATGATATGCAATAAAAGCCCCAGATCAGAAATGAACCAAGCAGGAAGCAGTTATGGTGTATGCCAATTCATTGGTTGCGATCTAATATGCTGTATACTGTGGGTCCTCTAAGAAAAGATCAACAGAAAACATGAATTCTTTTTATAGTTTTATTGATGGTAATTACCCATGGTTTTAATTTGATCACTCATCCGGTAATAATCATGGCTTTAAAATTAAACTGACTTCCTTATCGCAATAGAAAAATGTATACTTAATACGTTGTACAATACTGGTTTTGGTCCAAACAAAAGTGGATCAGAAAAGCCAAGGCCAACTCAAGTTTCAAGTCTTCGAGCATCTTAGGCCCAGGAATGAAGTGGTGGTGAAAAGCTGAATGATTTAGCCTATTCATTTGAGCTATTCCCTTAAAGTATTCAAATTTAAATATGTTGTCAACTGGTTTGTGGTCATGTGATTTAAAAAGTGCTAAATAAATAACCATGAATCCCTTTCTTGCATCCTCCTCCTAAATAAACTTTTATATTATTTGGTTTCTTCAAAAAATCCACCACTGTCTTCTTGTTTGAGAATATGCACCAAAAGCACAATATCACCTGAAATCATAGGAGCCTCAAGGTAGGAGAGGCACATCCTGATTCTGTACAAGCCAATGTCATTTTGCTCAGAGGTATTTCATTACATTTTGCAACACCACATGGAAAAGACCACGGGGTGCAGTAGAGCGCTAATGCACTCTACCAGGCTCTACTGTAAGCCAGTATCATCAAGCGCATGTGTGTAAGCTCCAGGTTCTGCCTACAAATAAGGTTTAACATCAAAATGAGTGCGTTCAGGATATTATAAAGCTCTCTTAAGGATTTAATGAATGACTTTCTCTGGTCATAAATCTGATTATTAACTATAAAAACAAGGCTGGAGGATCAGCCGATGTTCAGTACCCGGGAAATATGTTCACCCACGGTACAGACAATTTCCTCGCCAAGCTTCAGCACTTTGTTGCTGTGAAGCTGTGAACTGCTGCTCAGCAGGTTTTGGTTGGTGGACAGGACAGGCAGAGAGAATCTGACCTCTGACCTCAACTGGTCCTCTTTCAGTGCAAGACGTTGCCTAACAGTGTGACAAATCACTTACGATGTTTTGAAACAGATTTTGTCAAACGTATTCAGTATTTGACTAAATGCCGAGTAAGACGACATGACAATAATACAACATTTTGAAACTGAACAGATGTGCTTACCGCATTATTTTTGTTTTTTTCTAATGAATCAAATGTAAAATCTCGACTCAACAAGGTTAGCTGCTGAAACACTTTGGCCAATATCATGAATTAAATACCTCACAGTCAAGGTTCCTCGACCCTCAGTAATAATGACGTGAACAATATTTGTATAGCACCTTATAACAAGGCAAGCCATCCTCATGGATGATTGTTTTCTGAATATCTTAAACCGCATCCTCTCCCATTTTAGTGTCTAGATCTGGTTCTGGATCCCTGATGGAAGTAACATGAAAGACTGGTTGAGTGGTGTCAAGGGTCGTCTGCTGTAAGACCAAGCCTTTACTGTAAAATACAAGTATTGTTGTGTTTAATAAGAATGTTTGGATTTGAATAGGAAATAAAGTGTAATATTTCATATTGTAACATTGTTAAGAAGGGCCTAAGTGAACTTCATATCATAGGTCATGTTGGGCTGTAGGCAGTTCTGCTTTTAGCACTTTTATTTGACAGTTTTTCAGTCTGGAGAAGTCATGTGACCAAAAGTGTACACTGTGCAGGGTGACATCATATTCAGAATGGGATGACATCATATTCAGAATGTGCTGACATCACTTTCAAAATGTGATGTCATCACATGTGATGTCATCACATTTTGAATGTGATGTCAGCATTGACATGTCATCACATTCCAAAACGTGTCACCAGTGCCTTTGAAGTGAGAATGTCAGAATGTTACATCTCCGTGGAATCCTCAACTCTAACTCAGTTACAATCTGATCTCTATGAGAGACGCATCTCTTCGTGGAAACAGAGCGAGAACTATTCCAACGCACAAACGCAAACTGTGTATCGTATCAGTATTACAGCTACATACAGTAATACCCGTACCGCAACAAATATCCTCACCGATGAGTGAGATCATGATGGATCAGTGTGATGAGTGAGATCATGACGGATCAGAGTGATGAGTGAGATCATGATGGATCAGAGTGATGAGTGAGATCATGATGGATCAGAGTGATGAGTGAGATCATGATGGATCACAGTGATGAGTGAGATCATGATGGATCAGAGTGATGAGTGAGATCATGATGGATCAGAGTGATGAGTGAGATCATGACGGATCAGAGTGATGAGTGAGATCATGATGGATCAGTGTGATGAGTGAGATCATGATGGATCAGAGTGATGAGTGAGATCATGATGGATCACAGTGATGAGTGAGATTATGATGGATCAGAGTGATGAGTGAGGTCATGATGGATCAGAGTGATGAGTGAGATCATGATGGATCAGAGTGATGAGTGAGATCATGATGGATCAGAGTGATGAGTGAGATCATGATGGATCACAGTGATGAGTGAGATCATGATGGATCAGAGTGATGAGTGAGATCATGATGGATCAGTGTCTGAAAAATGTCCGAGTAAAAAAGTTAAAAAAAAAGATGTCAGAGTAAAAAAAGTCTGAAAAATGTCTGAGTGAAAATGTCTGGAAAAATATCCGACTAAAAAAAGTGTGAAAAAGTCAGAGTAAAAAAGTCTAAAAAAAATGTCCGAGTAAAAAAGTGTGAAAAATGTCCGAGTAAAAAAGTGTGAAAAAAGTCAGAGTAAAAAATAAAAAAAAAAGAAGTCTGAAAAATGTCTGAGTAAAAAAGTCTAAAAAAATGTCCGAGTACAAAAGCATAAAAAAAGAAGTCTGAAAAATGTCAGAGTAAAAATGTCTGAAAAATGTCTGAGTGAAAAAGTCTGAAAAATGTCTGAGTAAAAAAGTCTAAAAAAACGTCTGAGTAAAAATGTCTGGAAAAATCTCAGTCAAAAAAGTCTGAAAAAAGTCAGAGTAAAAAAAGTCTGAAAAATGTCAGAGTAAAAAAGTATAAAAAAAAAGATGTCTGAAAAATATCTGAGTAAAAATGTCCGAGTAAAAAAAGTCTGAAAAAAGTCAGAGTAAAAAAGTCTGAAAAAAGTCAGAGTAAAAAAGTCTGAAAAATGGCTGAGTAAAAATGTCCGAGTAAAAAAGTAAAAAAAAAAGAAGTAAGAGTAAAAAAGTGTGAAAATAGTCAGAGTAAAAAAAGTCTGAAAAATGTCTGAGTAAAAAAGTTTGAAAAATGTCTGAATGAAAAAGTAAAAAAAAAAAGTCTGAAAAATGTCCGAGTAATAATAGTCTGAAAAATGCCTGAAAAATGTTTGAGTAAAATGTCTGGAAAAATCTCCGAGTAAAAAAAGTGTGAAAAATGTATGAGTGAAAAAGTCTGAAAAATGTCTGAGTAAAAAAGTAAAAAAAAAAGAAGTACAAGTAAAAAAAGTGTGAAAAAGTCAGAGTAAAAAAATTCTGAAAAATATCAGAGTAAAAAAGTAAAAAAAAAAGATGTCAGAGTAAAAATGTCTGAAAAATGTCTGAGTGAAAAAGTCTGAAAAATGTCTGAGTAAAAAAATCTAAAAAAAATGTCTGAGTAAAAAAGTGTGAAAAATGTCCGAGTACAAAAGCATAAAAAAAGAAGTCTGAAAAATGTCTGAGTAAAAATGTCTTGAAAAATCTCTGAGTAATAAAAGTCTGGAAAATGTCTGAGTGAAAAAGCCTGAAAAATGTCCGAGTACAAAAGTATAAAAAAATGTCCGAGTACAAAAGTATAAAAAAAAAAAGTCTGAAAAATGTCCGAGTAAAAAAGTGTGAAAAATGTCCGAGTAAAAAATAAAAAAAAAAGAATTCTGAAAAATGTCCGAGTAAAAAAGTGTGAAAAATGTCTGAGTAAAAAAGTCAAAA